>JADRCD010222408.1:36807-47455 GCA_019843815.1 Montemys delectorum | reverse complement strand
TATATAGTATATGTTATATCTTTATTTTCCCATCAAATAGTTAAAAAAAAGAAAGAAAGCAAAAGAAAGAAAGACAATTCTAGCCAAGTGTGTTTGATGAACAGCTGCAAAGGCCAGCATTTGGGATGGCTGAGGTAAGACTGACAATCATTAGCTTGAAGCACACACTGAGCTCCAGGACTGCCTGCTCAAACACACACACATACACACTCATAAAAAAATGATTTAGCCAACACTTAATCTTTCTACTTGAGAGAACTTTTTACATATTAATAATTTGGCAATAAAAAAATTTTAAACCTAGTTCTCAGTAACATTAATAGTTTATCATCAAGAAAAATTAAGTTCAAAACTAAATACACATTAAATTTTTAAAATGTAAAGCTAGCAACAGATTATATTATTCTTGATATAATACTAAGAATAAAGCCTGTATACTTAAAACCATCAAAAGAAATGGCTTATCAAATTAAACATGTTAACATATTTAAAGAATTATGTATAAATATTCTGTTTACCTTATCAGGTGAATAATTAAAAACATGTAATGCAAGTATGGTTTCTATCTTAACTATTTCGGTTAGTAGGCATAGAAGTTAAGATGAGTGCTCTGGGTCCAGTGCTACTGGACCACGGAGATGGGTAAACAAGGACCTGCCACAACGGAAACAGGTGATGCCAAACAGTCTACCAGAAGACCTGACCACATTAGTTATGTGTCTCCTTCCCAGTATGGCACTGCAGAAGCTGTGGTGAGAAAGGGCTTCTGTGTATTTAAATATATCAATTTTAAAATGAAACCAGGAAGCAACATTTTGGGAGAAAATTCTAGTTTTAACTTTTTAGAGGTATATTGCCTCTGATCTCAAAGACAGCTGTTTTTTGTGTGCCTTGGATTGCTTCAGACCTTCATTCAGACTTGCTGGATATGCTAACAGCTGCTTGTTCTTATAACGCCAGTACAATCTGTAGACTCTCACATCTTTACTGAGAAAAACAATATCCAGTATACAAAGCTAAGATGTCTAGTCCCTAGTTATAAAAGTACACTGACTTCTTGGCTTTATCAGATAGTGTAGCTCGGCTGTTGTACTCCAGAGAAAACTATTAAAGCAAACAATACCCACCCACCATAACTCATAATATGCAAGAGTCTTTGGAGGTGGCCCTAAGAACAAGCTACAAATGAAAAATTGTTCAGGAAAACCTAGAAAATAATTTCTTTAAAAAGGAGACTCTGGAGCATTTCAACTAAGACCCTCCTCCTCCTCTTCCTTTCTCTGGAGCATCTGTGTGGGAGTGCTGGAGCAGGAGCACCTGGGCCCAGCTTGGGAGGGTGGGAGGAGGGTGGGGTGCATTCCTGGATGGGTTCCTGCTAAGGTAGGACTTCACTCAGTGTTGTCTTTTTGTAATTAATTAATTAGTTTATTTATTGTATTTATTTACTTAATATTTAAAATGTGTGTACCCCCCCCTTGCCCGCTTATGGGCTGAAGCTGTAGGGTAACTAGACATGCTGAGAAGAGACAGCTCTTTGCTCATCTCCTGACAGGGGGTTCCATGCTAAGAGAACCTGAGGCCACAGCATCATTCTTGGCACTCTGACCCTAACCTCTTGAAATGTAAAGACAGCTTGTAATCCTGTCCTCTCCAGAGCTGTGTCACACGGGTAGCTCCTAATCTCTTACCATCTAGAGCAAAGGTGTGTTCAGGAACAATGGAGGCTGCTATGAAAGAAATCTGGAGATACAAGGAAGATATGTAGCCTCAACTGTGTGTTACCGAACCAGGAAGACAGTTGCAGGTTAGAACAAGTATCAGTTATTAAGGACCTTAAAAACTTTACTTCCAAGAAGCCAGAATTTCATTGGCTTATTCTGCACGGCAATCTGTGCTACCAGGGAATGAAGACAGACATTAGTAGGGCAACATTTAGCAGCTCAGGTAGTCTGGGAGAGAGTGGATGCGAGCCATAATGGAACCAGTCTTCCCAAAGTCATGATTATGGGCATCCCCATATCTAACCTGCTTAGTCCACATCACATGCTGTGGAAGGCAAAGGGCAGTGCTGAAAGTTGCTTTATCCATTATGAAGCATTTAAAGAAATAAAAACTATGACCTAAACAGTGCAATAAAAGCAGGGAGCAAAAACTGCCATTTTGAGTGACTAGATGTAAATTAGCCAAAATATTTCAAAGTTGCCATCAGAGAGCATGGTCACAGAGCTAAAGGACAACCTGGTAAAGATGTACAGAGGTGTAATGACAGTGTCTAGAAAGAGACCAGAAAAGAGTAAAAATTGTAAACAGAACCAAATGGAAACTTGGGAGTGAAAGACGGGGGAGGGATCAATAATAGATATGAACGGACAGAATAAAAACTAATCTCAAGAGAGAGCTGCTGTTCAAAACAGCAATAAATCTGCATATTTATTGTGAGTTGACCCACTGCACTACAGGAAGTTCTCTTCAGGCTGAAAACAAGTGACCCAAGATGGCAATTTCAATCTACACAAAAAACAGCAGTAAAGGTAATTATGTAATTACAAAAACACTATAAATGCCCATTTTTTCCCTCTCACCTTGTTTAGAAAGCAGCTAATTTAATGTGTATGAATGTACTTTTGGGTCTGTAGAGTAAAAATGTAATACACTGTTAACAGAAGGAGACATGAATGGATGAAAACAACTCTGTAAGATAACATGGTGACAGCAGATGGCAAAGTAATCATTGTAATGAAGCATTGCTGGATTTGCACCATTAATTAGGTCTATCCAGAATGCAGAAAGGGAGCATGGAGAGACTGGGAGAGTGTCTATCTGATGGAAAGAAGCTGCAGCAAATCTAGCCTAGTCTGACGAAACATGTGGTTAGCTCCAGACAACCATCAAAAACCAAAATACCAGTGAAATTAAAATTCGTATTAGAAAAACATTTTGTTGCCAGGCGGTGGTGGTGCACACCTTTAATCCCAGCACTTGGGAGGCAGAGGCAGGCAGATTTCTGAGTTTGAGGCCAGCCTGGTCTACAGAGTGAGTTCCAGAACAGCCAAGGCTACACAGAGAAACCCTGTCTCGAATAAAACCAAAAAAAAAAAAAAAAAGAAGAAGAAGAAGAAAAAAAGAAAAACATTTTGTTTACAAGAAAGAGGAATGAAAACACTAAAGATGTGGTATACAGAAGCAAAACAGCCCCGAGTTCAAAACCTGCCCTCTGCTCCAGGAAAAAATGTCCACAACACTTACTTCTCAAACCACAGAGTGAGGTTAGTGGTGTGCCGAATCATTTTCAGAAGGTTGGGAGAATTAATTTCTTTATCTTCTTTTGTCCACACACTTCCAACTAATTCTGATGGCTGAACAGCTCTAAAATCATCAACATAAAATGGCATATCAAATTTCTCCTCAAGTACATAGTTTACTACATAAGAAAAAATAAACTATATTTATAAGTTCTCCTCTTTCATCAACAGGAAGTTGGTGATAACTTTTTATGTTTTCAGATTAGAAATATTTTGGTAGACACTCTTGCATAATATATTTGTTGCTCATTTGTTGATTTTAAAGACAGTGTCTTCCTATGTAGGCCTGGCTAGATTCTTCCTCTCTCGCCCAGCTTCCTGGAAGTCATGGCAGCCCTGTGCTTTTGCACCCCGGGCGCTGCTGGCATTACTGCATACAGATAGCATCACGGTAGTTTTACAGTTACTGCATACTCTTACACAGTGTCTTTCCTAGCACTTGTAGATATTATTTACTAAGTTAGGATGGTAAGGTAGTTACTTAAATGGTATCTAGTAAGTAACCAATGAGGATATGGCAATTACTAATTCATTTTTTGGTTTGTTATTGCTCTCACAGTGGTAGAAAAGAAAAGCCATCCAGCAAAAGTCTCTGAAAATAAACTTTAAAATTCTAACATTATCATTTGGAGACCATAGTAAATGTAAATGTATAAATTTAGCTCTTTCTCATTTTGTGATTAATAATAATTTTGAGGTTTTAAATAAAATTTCAAACCAGAAACATTCCATTTTTCAGATAGTTTCATCAATGAATATTAAACTGTAAAGGGCTATAACTGGCTGAGGCTTAACTGTAACACAGTAGTCGCTTTATCTTGTACTGTGGAGTAACTACTGCAGTAGCTTCTATGTCGCTGCTTTATGCTTACACACAAACTTGAGAAACCTACAAGACAGTACAGGCTTTGGCCAACAACTGGTACTGCCAGGATCTGAACCGAGCTTACCAAGCAAGGGTAACTAAAAGAGCACAAAGTTAAGCAGATCAAGAATGACTAAGGGGGTAAAAAACCAGAACTGACTACAATGCCTTAACGATACAAACATATCATATACTGTCTCATTTACATCTTATGACAGCCCTAAAAGGCAGAAAATGTATTCCATTTTAAAAATGAACTCGAGATAACTTCTGAGTTTGAATGTTGAATAACATACCGGTATAGATCTGATTCAAGTAAAGTGAGTTGTCGAGCAATTTCTATTGGGTGTAACGTGAGCAAGTCAAAAGTCTCTATATGCCCAGGTCTGCTTATGTGCCACTCAACTGTGGGAGGTGAACTCTGAAATGTAATATTATGACCTGGGCCATTGTCTCTTGCAATTTTTTTCCTTTGGATTATCTTAGTGATGGATTCGACCCACTTTTTCATTGCTTTACCTGAAATACATTTTAACAAACATTTAAATACTCTTTAACACTGTTTTTTAAAAAATGTTTAAAGTAATACAAGTGATACATGAGTAAATCATTGCTATAAAATTCAAATGAGCAAAGTAAATACTAAAAGTTCCCTCCCCAATCTCCTCTTCCCCCTTTTTCCTCACAGGTAATCATTGCTAATAGTTTGGCATGTTTCTAGATCTCTCCTAAACATATTTTTAAAGTACCTTGATTTTTCACCTCCAACATTTTGAAGCTTAGTTCAAAATAGTATTTTCATAACCCATATTCCATATAAAATAAAAGATTAACAAGAATACATTCCATACATCCATACATCTATTTAATATTGTATTTTAGAACCCAATTACGAGGACTGATTCATCATATTAGTCTATTTTTTGATGTGCCTGTCTTTTGTATAGGAAAGTAATCTACTTAACCCTTTATTTTCTGACTGAAAAATGGATATAAAACCAAGTTTGTCTAGGCAAACTTGGAGTCATAATCACAGAATTTTGAAAGTAAAGGTAACCTTGGAGATAAGCAATGCTAGCTTCTCATGTTTTTCATAAGTAAACTGAATGAGTCTAAAGAATCAAAATTATGTTTCTGATTGGTGCTGGTGGTAAAAAGCAATCTATCAGTGGAATACACTATCTTTTCCCTGATTTACTCTGTTTATCTAACCATGCACTTTTATCAATGGTGATATAGTGGCAAAAGAATTCCAGCCTGTACCAAGGGTAAAAATAGTTTCAATTAAGTGCTCTAGCTTAATGGTTCTTTTAAGATCCATTTCTATAACAGAGGAACATATGCTGAGTCAGCAGGATGCCTGCTGAGCCATTTTACAGTTGTCAATGCTGGGTTTTGTTGTTTTGTTTTCTGAGACAGGATCTTACTATTGTAGTCCTGGCTATACTAAAACTCATAGAAATCCTCATAATCCCTCTGCCTCCTGAGTGCTGGGAATAAAGGTATGCACCACCACACCTAGCCTAAATGCTGTATGATAAGAAAGTTTAACATTTTCAAATGAACTCTAATGGTATCAATTGACAGTAACCATACTGGTAATTTTATCACATATAAAAGTAGGAACTTAAGAAAAACATACCTCTTACTGTTCCAATAAATTCTTCCATTCTCTGTAAAAGGTCTGCATCTCTTTCAAAGTCATAGAAATGGTGCTCCACCCAGTGCCGACACACGTTTAACACCCTGGGACATTGATACAACACAGAATCTAACATTGAGTGTACACATGAAACAAGTGAACAGGCTCCTAAAGCCGTACCGACTCAGATAAGACTCTTACTCAGTCTGCTTCCCTTCACCTTGCTTAGGAACAATTCTTTGAACATTTCCACTTTTTTTTCCTGGCTTTGTTTTTCCGAGACAGGGTTTCTCTGTGTACCCCTGGTTGTCCTGGAACTCAGAGATTGGCCTGCCCCTGCCTCCCAAGTCCTGGGATTGCACCACCACTGCCCAGCTTTGAACATTTCCACTTTGAAACCCAGGTCTGAGACATGTCTTCTTCACTACTTACCTCAACTGTACAGGCTGAATATATTCCTTTCTAAACCTCTTGAGCTCTGCACTCAGGGGCTGATCTCCATTCTCTATAGCTATGCGATCAGCTTCTGTTGGCTCAGGTTCTGGAATTTCAAATCTAACATGAAACAGAAAAATAATGAAAATATTATATCAAATCCAAATTCACACACTTCTATTTATACTTATCAGTACAATCAAGAGATAATATAAAAAATTACTACAGATACATAGACACATAAGGGAAAATTCACTTTTATAATGTAAAGGCTAATATAATATTTTTAAGTTAATATTTTTAAAAAGTTAGTTTTGTCAGTAGCTAAAACTAACTAGAAGCAAAATAAAAATACATGTAAAATTTAAAACAAATGAGGCTAATGTCCATTTTTAGTCTGTAGATAGCTTTAAATCAGTAGATATAAGTTTAAGGGTGATTAATGCTTGAAACTTGATTATTCTTTGGATAGATCAAAAAGTTTTCCATGATAAAAGCATTTGCTCATTGACAAGATTCATTTTATTCACTATGTAGTAACTTGAAAACTTGTTTAGAACTCATGAATCATTAAAATCTGAATTTCTAGTGTTCTCATTATTTTAAAGACACAGTTTCATATAGTTCAGGGGAACCCTAAATTTCCTATGATAGTCAAAGATGACCTTGAACTCCTGATCCTCCTACCTCTACCTCCCAAATTCTCAGATTATAGGCATATGCTCAGCCTAGATTCTAAATCATCCATATTGATATAGTTCTTTAACTTGATTAATTCAGGTTGGGAATACTGCTTAGATTAAACCCAAAGCTCATGTTTCAATCCGCAGTGCTGCTGAAACCCTGAAGAGTTGGAGTTTTAAATACTGAAACATTATAAAATTTTATTATTTAAATAAAGTTAGCTTTTATTTTAAGAGTTCAACTACAGTTAAGCTTCTTAAACACATTTATGGGAAACATATCTTAATCCTTTTAAAAACAAAGAACTTAAACATTTAAAATTGACAGACCTTTCTATTAGAAGACTCAGTAGTTCTTGAGGTTTGCAAAAGGATCTGTATGTTGTAAGAAACGTCCGAACAAAATTTGGATCTAGGAAGAAAAAGGAAAAATATCAAAGTCTTGTATAAACAATGATTAAAACTATTATTTTCAGTTTCAAAAGAGATCAAATACTCAGTCTTAAAAAGTCTCCAAATATTTTACCATAGAGACAGCTTGAGATTTTATAATGCACTGCTAGCTTCAGTTGCTTCATAAATCAGTGACAAAAAAACAAAAAAACAAAAAAAACAAAAACCCTGAAAAAACACTGATTGTAAAATATAACCAACGGACTTCTTGCCCTGTCTTAAGCCATCATTGGCAAGGAATGTGCAGTGAAGAAGAGCAAGGACAGGGAACTGAACCAGGATCACAAAGGGTCACCTGTTGCCCATGTACCTTGTAGAGATGGCAGCAGCAGCAACCCACCTGTCTCTTGACATCCAGTTTAATTAACTACATTTCCTAATTTCCTTTAGATTTTGTTAACAAAGCATAAAACTAGAAAACAAATTTTACAAAGTAGTAGGGTAAGTTAAATAGTTTTTAAAATTATTAACTTAATTGCCAGAGGCCTTATTTATAACTGCTAAAAAAAAAAGTTTCAACTTTTATAATACTCTTTATTATAACATTTTATAAATTTTAAGGAATATGACAAAAAAAGATATTGTTGGTATTGAAGAGGGGGTCTCTGGGAGGAGTTGGGGTATAAAAGGGAAACAAGAATGTGATTTAATTCTATTTACTTAAAATATGTTTTTAAATGTTAACAAATTCAGACAAATTGAAATCATGTAACTTTTCTCATCATAATGCAATAAAAGTAAAAAAAAAAAAAAGTTTCAAACTCCTCTATGCCATTAAAAAGGCCATGAAATGGCTCAGTGAGCAAAAGTCTTTTGCCACACAAGCTTGATGACCCTGAGATCAATCCAGATTTCAAAAGTTGGTTGTTGTCTATCTCTCTCCTCCCTCCCTGTCCCCCCCCCCACACACACACTGAGAGAGAGAGAGAGAGGTGGGGTAGGGGGAGAATAAAAAAATAGTACTAAAAAGCTCTTGCTTTCATTTGAAGTAGTTACAATAGAAGTTCTGTCATAGTACAGGAGGCTCCAACTCCTTCTTCAAAAACCTACTCTGCATTCATTCACATCTCCATGGAATAAAATGGAGGCCCACTGAGTCAGATGACTCTCCTAGTCTTGCCTTCTCGGATCTTTTCCTTGACAGTATTCTTCTAGGTTAGGTAGCTGTGATCGGCACAAAAGACCCTAGGCTATTTTCTTCTGCATAAGGAAGGAAAAGACACTTTCTTGTACTGGAGGAAAAGCCAGTTCTTTGGGTATGGTGGCATGGGCCTTCAATATCAGCAGATGCAGAGGCAGGCATATCTCTGGGAATTCAAAGCCAGTTAGAGACACACAGTAAGACTATCTGCAAAACACCACTCACTTCTACAACTCAGATTTCTCTAAGGTCTACCCACAATTAGTCCAAAGTCTTTAAAAGAAGGGAGAACATCTGTTAACTTGAGTCTCTTATAAGAACATTTCTCTGTTTACAGTAACATGGGTATACTGATGGGAAATTCACTGGTGGCAGTAAATACCTATACTTTTACTAGGATAAGGTTTAGTGAAATTAGAGTATATCTAGAAAAATTTTAAGTTGATTCTAAGAAACCTAAATTTGACCTAAAAGATCACATAGTAATTTTTTTAACATTAAACTATAAAATTCATGGATTTATGACAAAATAGAACCTGATCTAGTCTGCTGGTATATATTATTATCAAAGTAGTGAACTGATTTAACTATCAAACAGCCCTGAATTTAAAGTATTTAATAATTTTTCACTTTGAAGAAAAAAATTATAGAACAAAAGGATATTATGGTGGAACTTTTTTTGCTTTTGAGACAGGGCCTAGCTAGATATCCAGGCTGGTCTTGAATTCATAATCCTCTTGCTTTAGTCTCCTGAAAGTGCTGGGATTACAGGCATGTTTGACCATGTCTCCAGCTAAAAACTTCTTTGGTTTTATTTAATGTTCCTTCCTTTAGTTTATACATTCTAAGGCTAGAGTGGGTTACTGGTAAAAGTATCTTAAATATATAGAATCTTTTAATAATTTCCTTTTTGTTGGTATTTTATTGTTTGTCTTCAGTTACAGAGATCCTCAGTTAAAGACTAATGTCTCATCCAGAAGAAAAGATTTAAAAACAGAAGGCTGTACAAGATTTTAAAACAGAGGTATTTATCGGTACCATCACAACCCTCCCTTCCAAGAACCTTCTCCTGCCCTGCAAATCCGTTTGTAAGGTGAGGCTGCTCAAAACAGCATGTGCTCAGGAAGCAGCGGCCGGCCCTTGCTAGAGTTGTGTATCCTAGATGAGGGCTCTTGAGTATCTCTAGGCTGGGCTCCACATGCAAGTGTGTGCCTACCGCTCCTCCAAACCCAGGCTTATTTCAGGCTGACAATCTAGTATCACACCCAGAACTACTTCTTTTCAAATGCTTCCTAACATCAGGCTAAAAGCTGTGAGTTTCAGACAGAAGAGAAGCAAGTGCTGAGTATGTTTTAAGAAAAGTATGGCTATTTTTTAAAGTGGGGTCTTTATCTTAGGCTAGTAGCTGATGACAGTGCTGGGAAAAGCACACTGCACCTCCGTGTCTTGCAGTCACACGTGGCTGCTGTATGAGCTCTGGGGAGGTGAGCAGACTTACATAGGTCAGACAGTAGAGTGGGGGAACCATAGAAGAGAGCATGACCATTTGGTTCCTGCTCTGGTGCTCGTCTATCAAGGCAGATACCCTCCAGGGTTAGAGGATTCCCCTTAGCCTTCCCTAGCTCTGACATCTAAATATATCCAGTTTATCAACTTATACAGTGTCACTATAGACGTGTACATACATGACGAATTCAGAATGCAGTTGTAATTGCTAAGCTGGTTAGAGGCACCAGAAATCGCTAGAAATGAAGAGTCTAATGATGATCTTATAACTCGTGGAATGTTAGAAAGCAGCAGCTGTTCTTCCTATAACACTGTTCATAAGAGGAGCTTGTGGTGCTGGCAAACGAAATAAATACTCCACAGGAACCACTACTGTAGTGTGGTCTAAAGTTACTGAAACTTAATTTGTTCTTATTTTGGCTGGAAGCTAAAAGTAGCCTTGCCAAAAAGGGAGGGTGGGGTATATGTGGATCAACTAAAATACTCCAAGAAAACTGGCAGAAGCTTAAGTACTTAAAAAAATTAAAAGGTACCATATTCCCATGTTGGTTTTAAAACACATACACACACACACACACACACACACACACACACACACACACACACACACACACACACACA
>JADRCD010222408.1:0-36797 GCA_019843815.1 Montemys delectorum | reverse complement strand
ACACACACACACACACACACACACACACACACACACACACACACACAGAGTTATTTCTAATCTAAAGCAATGAACAATTCTTAATGAATAACAAACTTATTTAAGTCAGGCAGAATCTGGCTTTAAGGTACATACATGAACAAATACTCACTCATAAGATAGTAGCTCAGTTTGACATTCTCCTGATATATAAACAAAGGTCAGTCTGGACATGGGACTACTCAGACACAACCCTACAACTTCAACATCAGCAGAGGAGCTAACCGGCCAGAGGTAACCTCCTCCTTACCTGCCCCTACCATGTTCATAGTTTCTCTGCTTCTTCATACTCTCTGTATACAAACACCCACTGAAGCTAGCCTGAAGTTCTTGGTATAGGCCCACGTTTCTTCATCTATAAACTGTGGTTATTTTTAAGTGGTTTGCATGTTTGTTTATTTGTTTTCTGAGATGGGGTCTCATGTATCTCAGATTGACCCAAAACTTACTATATAGCTGAGGATGGCTTTGACCTTCTAATCTTCCTGCCTCTGTCTCCTGAATGTTACATGCAGAGATGATAGGCATGTGCCGCTATACCCAGTTCATGAGGTGCCAGGGATTGAACCCAGAGCGTCATGCATGTTAGGCAAGCATTCATCCACCTGAGCCATACCCCAGACCATGGTTACTATTTTTTTGCTGGCCTTATAGCTAACTTCAACCACTGAACAATTCTTTGTTATTTGTTGTTCAATAATTCAAAAATCTTCTGAACTTCAATTCTAACCACATTATATCTAATATTCAGAATAGAATACAGCATATTAAATTTGAGATCCCAATCTTCCTTTTTCTGTCCCTACTTTGATTTAACATTTGACATTTAATATGGCAAGGTCTTAAGACTTATGAAATATTGATTACATTAAAAAGCTATTTGTGCAGAGCCCCCTCCCCCAGCTGCCATAGTGGAACTCTGTTAATCAGGATGTCTGTTCCTGTGATAATCCTCCCTTTAATTCAGCCATTTAAAACCTCAAGAAACAATAAGCTCCTCAGCAAGGACTTATAAACAATCACTTTTGAATTCCTTAAAAGAAGGAAACAGACGCTATGCTGACGCACAAACACTTAAAAAAAAAATGCAGGGTTTAAAAATAGAAGAGCACTGCCCTATAGATCAAAAATTGTTCAGAGACTTTAAAAGTTAAACGCCCAAACTGAACTCATGCAAGATATAGACTCAAATCTAAATGTAGATGTTTTTGAACATTTTATATTTGAGTACAAAGATAGCAGTAAATACATCAGAAAAATATCTTAAGTGTTCTTAATTTCATCTTCTACAAAAGTAGCTTACCACAGAGAGGAAACAGTCTGGCACAGCTCAGAGCTCTAATTTAACTGCTCCCCTTGTCTCAGTGTCACCAGCCCATTCTCTACAATGCATGGTCAGACCACCAACCATTTTTCTCCCAGTGTTGCTTTATCTCAGCTTAGCTGCAGTGCAGTGTCTACAACAGCTCTGTGAAAGGAACTTCTTGCTCTCCTTTCCCTTGTGACATTGCTTTGTGATTGCTTACTCTAGGTAAGGAAACTGTCTCTTCTCATCACTGCTAAATTTAAAATAATCCAACTGAGTAATTTTCCTGCCAGCCTTCAAGGTGAATTCCCCCAAATCCAATCTAGCCAGTGAACTACTCTATGTCCAGAAATATTGGGGATGAAAGACACGTTATCAATGAGACTGTCACATTGTTATCACTTATGTATGTTATCTATCTTTTAAATCACATTAATATAAATGTATTCTTCCAGAAAGCATTATTTGTAGAGCATACTATTCTGCTAGCCCAATAACTATGCTCTGTCAGGAAAAAACCTGGTGGCAAACACCTGTACTTACAGCACTCAGGTGGCTAATGAACTTAACATGCCCGCCTGGCTGCCTGTCTTCTCTCAATAACAAAGTAATGTGGAACAACTGAGTACAGACCAGTGACAGAATTAAAAGAGATGTAGAATCCACCTGCATACAGATCTGCTTATCACAATGCTCAGAACTTACTACCTATTTCAGTTAAAAACAAAACAAAACTATATCTCTTCACAGTATATCTGCATTTGCCCTAAATGAATAACCACCATGAGAGTAATTAAAACCCCATTATTCATCATGTATAACATTAAAAGGTGTTATATTAAAATAATTTTTAAAAATTCAGTTTGAAAGTGTCAGTGGGACATGAGTAGAAAATATATTCTGCTGAATAGAAGTTAATTTCTAGGGGCTGGAGAGATGGCTCAGCAGTTAAGAACATTGCCTGCTTGTCCAGATGTCCTGAGTTCAATTCCCAGCAACCACATGGTGGCTCACAATCATCTGTAATGGGATCTGATTCCCTCTTCTGGCTTTCATTAAGACGACAAAGCATTCATATACATTAAATAAATAATCAATAAATAAGTATTTTTTTAAAAAGAAATTAGTTTCTAGATTTCATTCTGTAATTAACCGATAGGATTTTTAGCAAATCAAACAATCCACAGGGGTCTTAGCTTCTGTTATAAACTGAGGATGTAGACAGCTCCTGGCACTATAGGTGTGTAGCCCTGTTTGTAAGTTATTTCTGTAACACATGAGAAATCAAGTTAGCCGAAGCCAAGCTGAACATGAACGAATCAAATGTGAGCCAGTTTCCCTTCGTTTTTTGTTATGTCTAAGTAATTTACAATACTCTACATCATGTCGAAGTGCTACGTTCACCATTACTCATCAAATTTCCTCGTGTATTATACAGTGCCTTTTACTATATAATAAAAAAGTGCATTATTAATTTTAACTTTTGTTTCAGTGTAAGCCACAACCTGTACTGCATGTTCTCCAACAAAAACACGCTAATAAGCAACTAACCAGATCAAAAATCCCTTTTTTATTTGGGGAGACTGAATAAAAGAAAAACCCAGACTAATGTTTACCTCATTTACACCGGCACTGAACACACATACTGCATAGACATACACATAAAAGTTTTAAAAGTCATCTCATAAGTGATATATGTCACAATTGTAGCTGGAGGAGACCTTACAATATTGATTTTATATCTTACAAATCTATGGTTGTCTATCAAAAGCACATTCTATACTGTCATAGTAAGTCAAGAATGGGCTTTATAGGATAGTTAGTCTAGGTGGAAAAAAAAATCTTATACTGCAAGTTAAAGATTCAGAGAACAGTGAGTAAACTAATAACACTAATTTCATATACTTCAAGCTCACAACTCAAAGTTGCTGGTGGACACCAGTTATACCAGTAACATATTTACAAAATAAAATATTTAATTAAATTTCAAAACAGGACAAAACAATGTCAAAAAACTTGGTTATGGGCTGGTGAGATGGCTCGGTGGGTAAGAGCACTGATTCTCTTCAGAAGGTCCTGAGTTCAAATCCCAGCAACCATATGGTGGCTCACAGCCACCCATAATGAGATCTGACGCCTTTTTCTGATGTGTCTTGAGTCAGGTACAGTATACTTATGTATAATAATAAATAAATCTTTGGGCCAGAGCAAGCTGAGACTGAGCAAGCAGAGTTGACTGGAGTGAGCAGAGGTCCTAAAAATTCAATCCCCAACAACCACATGAAGGCTCACAACCAACTGTACAGCTAGTGTACTCGCATACATAAAAATGAAATAAATAAATCTTAAAAAAAAAAACCTTAGTTATAGCACTGATATTCTTGGTTTTATTTTTCTTTAATACTGGAGGATTTAAATTTTTTTCTTTTAATTTTAAAAAGTAAAACAGGGGACCTGAGAGATAGCTCAGTGAGCACTCAGTTTAATCCCCAGCACCCACACGGTGCTCACAACCATCTGTAACGGGATCTGACGCCCTCTTCTCGCGTATTTGAAGACAGCAACAGTGTACTCACATACACACATACATTAAAAAAAAAAAAAGTAAACCAGGACCAGAGAAAAGGCTCAGAGGTTAAGATCACCACTGCTTTTCCAGAGAACCTGGGTGTGATTCCTAAGCACCATCTGTAACTCAAGTCCCAGGAAATCTGATGTCCCCCTTCTGGACTCCCCTGGCACTGTACACACATGGTACACAGACATACTAATAAAAACAAAAATAAATCTTAAAAAAAAAAAAAGGTAAAGTAATCTCATTAAATTTCAGTAAACTGGACTTCATCAAAACTGTGATAAACTTAAGTGTTAATATAAGACAGTAAAAATATTACTTTATGGCTCTTACTCCTGCTGCTTCACCTTGCCTCTTCCTCCTTGTTCCTGCTCTCTCCCCATTCCCTTCCCCCTCTCTCCACATGGTCATGGCCATCCCCTACTTCTCTACTCTCTCCTTCTCTCTGCCTTTCTCTGCCTCTACTACTCTCTTAACTCCCCTCCCCATGCCCTAAATAAACTCTATTTTATACTTAAAAAAAAAAAAAATTACTTTATTCAAAAGCTAAAAGTTGACCGCAGCACAATCATTAAGTGTATATAACCTTTGCACACATAAGGAAAAAAGACTGATGGGCCACATAAAACCTATTAGCATACTGAAGTATGATTAAATGTATACTCATTCTAAATAAATAAATTAGTTGTCGCTTATAACTGCTAATTATGAATTATTGATGTCAAATACAGTAGCTTAAAAATTACAGAAATATTTTAGAAACAAATTGTAAATTTTAGAATATAGAAATAATTAATAAATTCAATTTTTAATAGAAAAAAAGACAGCTTGCTCTATTGAGTCTCCAGTGATCATTGCTGACTATACTGTAGAGAAAATTAAGCTGTGTCCTTAATAAGCAGAGGTAAAATACACAAAATAACTTACTCTAAATACTCTAAGAATGACACTCCTCAAAAGAGTCAAAAAGTCAGCCCCTGTGACATTGCAGTACTACCATCAATTCACATGTTGATTTTTTTAAATTGAGCTTATATTATTTTTCCTTTGTCCTTTTCATAAAAAAACTAGCAAGCCGGATTGAAGATAAAATGAACAGGTTTTAAATTCACAAGGATTTAAAAACAAAGACAATGTAGCAAGAAAAACAAATTGAACTTTTATTGTTGAAAAAATTACTTAAGAGTATTTGAAAACCACAATTTTGGGTTAACAAAATATTTTTCTTATTTTATAATTTTAAACAGTATACAGAAGGTTGATGAAGACTATGTGAATAGCTAGTTTATAATAATTACTAATAACTGTAGCTCTTTACAATATGTAACAAGAAAAGTAATCTACTTTTTAATGTAACTACGAGGCAGCTGAAATTTTTTTTTAAACTTTAATATATTTCTAATTTTTGAATAATAACCACAATGACTGTAGAAGTGCCTGGGTAAAGTTTATGGTACCGCGGAACCGTACATGAGGCATCTCATACTGTTCAACATGTCAGCCACTGAAACTGAACGCTGAAAATACATGTTCAGAGAAGCCGAGTCATTTGTAAGAACTCACCTTTGGAAAACTCTGCTGATGTACTATGGAAAGGCCTGCAAAGAGTCCAAATAACTAAAGCCAAACTAAACTCTAGCTTGTTACCAGACATATGTAGATAATGGCAACTATATACTATAAAGTGGTTTGAGATCACTAACAAAAAATAGTACTCAAACTTAACTTCTTTCCCTTTGGTAGTTCCCAACCATACGAAGTTCTACTTGTATTTAATAAATTTAAGGAAAGGCCTTGTTAAATGATCTTCAGTTTTACATAGTGGGAAACTAATGGATATTTTTAAAGGCCAATCTCACTAGCACCAGAATAGCTTCCAAAGGAAACAGAGAACTCACTCAAAGGACATTTTAAAAAACAGGAAAATATTTTCCCCCAGAAACTTACGTTTCCTAAAAATAGGAATATATTTAAATGAGGGGTATGGAGATAGAGGTTAATTTTGACATTCAAGTATTTAAGAATACCATATTATCAGTTATATGATCTTAAACCACACATTTCTTTTAAAGAAAAGACATTAAAAATTTCCATCTAAACTTACAAATAGTTTCACATTCAGTATTTCATGAATGTTTTCTGACAACACATGGTATAGCATCTGATGTTAATTTTTGAGATGAAAACTATGGTTTTGGGACATAAAGGGACCCTGATCTGGTGATGGGGCAGTTCAGTGCTATCTGCTCCACCACAATTCTGAAATGGCAATTATCAAACTCCCCACTATGTGTCAGACTATATAAGATGACACAGTATGCCTTTTACCTCTTAACCACCGGATTTAATTCTACCTAGCATCTTTCTAGGTTTTCTTTAAAACCTGTTAAGGTAAAGCTCTTTGCATAAGTAACATTAAGAACAAAATACTGAAAATGGAAATGGCTTGGTCTTATTTCTACTGCTTTTTACTGGGTAATGTTAGACAAGTGACCATTTCGCTTTTGTAAACATGATAGAAAAGGTAAAAACTTCAAGAAATACAGAGTGATGGTTTTAGCCAATGCTCCTCTATTAGAGAAGTATTTGCTTGCTGTTAGTTTTCTATTTCAGGCATAATCACCCAGCCATCAAGTCCATCAGTTTAAGCTCTCATGTATCTTACCTGCGTACATATGGTATGTAAGCCTCTCAATCAGCTTAACCACAGTCCCTGCTTTGATAATGGGGATCCCAGCCTTGGGCTGCACATTCTCTTCAAATAGAATATTCTCCTCGGAGTCGGGTTCTGCAAACCTGTACACATCAGCACTAGGCAGCCTCATCTGCTCCTCCTTCTCCTCCTGCAGCATCGTCACATCAAGCATCCTCTCCAGGGTGCTGCGGTACTGCAGAGATATCAGTGCTGCCATCCAGTTGTTTTTCTCTTCAGCTGACTTGGCAGAAAATATAACACTATTTCCATCTTTCAGAATTATTTCAAAAGCATGCTTGTATTCACTGGTGTCATCTTTATCGTTAATTTGTACCTTTCGCATAAAAAACTTTTCTTTAAGCCGATATTCTGCACTGCTAGCACCAGGAAGTCTTGGCTGCCCATGATTTGATTTACAGCAAATCATTAAGCCATCGAAGAGAAATATGTGTCTCTCATGTTTGGCTCCTACACGTGTAAGAGTTCCTTCCATTATGAACTCATTGCAGCACTGTCCAATGTCTTTCCCCTCCCAACCATCAATATTCTTCTGAATCTCGTTCATTTTCTTGATGGCTAGTTGTTTCCCCTTCATTTGCTGGCTGTAAAACCGACATGCAGACTCACTGGGGTAAAGGGAAAAACACTATTAGTACACAGAAGACAGAATTTAGAGTTCATGCAGATAAGGTGACAAGGAAAAATATAACTTAAAATATCACTGATGTGGTATTTACTAATTCCACAAATAATACAATTATACAACTATAAGAACTAAGCACAGAATTTTTTTCAGATTTATAAAAATAACAGTGATGTTCAACTATATAAATTCAAATACAAAACAATTATCTCTACCTTGACTATTAAACATTTAGAAAGATAACTATTAAAAAGTAGCCTAACAGTAAAAAAATTGAGATATGAAAGCAAATTGTAAGTATTTTTAAATGCACAAGACTCAAAGCTTACAGCACATGTTATAATGGAAAAGTAGATCTGCTAACTGAATCAATGTCTGAGTTATAGAATCCCAAAACTAACCAACACTGCTAATTTGACTCTGATATAACAGTGACGCAGCCACAGATCTGCCCGGTACTCTTTTGCTCCGTCCCTTTCAGCTTACCAGCTGCTCCTCAGGAGGTCTTGGCTGGGAGTAAGCAGGGAAAATGCACAAATATGAAAGGTTTTTCAAACAATAACAAATTCTCCTGGCTTTGATGTCACTTCCTCTGAAAGACCGAGCTTGTCACTAACACCGCTTTCTTCATTGTTTACTCAAGGAGGGGAGCTAAGGCCCCTGAATTTGTACCACAACTTTCAGTATAGAAAGGAAGAGATTTTAAAGTGGGAATATTTACCTCAGTCTTCGTTTTGCAAGACTTTTGGAGCAAATTTTTTCCATGCCACTTTGGACATTAAGCAGAGCTGTTATTGCTTGCTTCATGCACTCCTTGTCTTCTTGGTCTTCACTCTTTTCTTCCAACTGCTGTGGAAAGAGCAGAAGGAAGACCTCACTTTATTTAAGGATAAATAGTGCTCATTCTGCTTTTCCTACTTCAGTAATTTTAAATGTTCTATAGGTGTATTTTTTTAGATTTCTTTCATATGTATGAGTGTTTGCCTGCATGTCTGAAAGTGCACCCTATGAGTGCTTCATGCCCAAAAAAGTCAGAAGAGAATTTTAGATCCCCTGGAACTGGAGTTGCAGGTGGCTGTGACCTACTGTGTGGGTGCTGGGAGCTGAACCAGGGTCCAGTGCAAAAGCCACAGTGTCTTAACAATTGAGCCACTGCTCCTGCCTCTCAATCTGAAGCATTTTTCTAGGCTGAGGATGTGGCCTGGCAGTGTTTACCCAGCTTGCATAAAGCCTGTGTTCAATTCTCTTGATACTATACAGCCCAGACATGGCTGCAGATACCTATAATCACAGGTCTCAGGAAGAAGTGGCAGCCTTGGATACACGAGAAGCTCTATCCAAAGAAAAATGGCAGTTCTCATTGCTTCTGCAAGGTTTGGCAGCACATTCATGTCACTCACGGGAGTCTGAGATCAGCCTGAGCTCTATAAGCAGAAGGCCCTGTCTCAGTAGACTTTACTTTTCTGTGTTTTACTGTCTGTATTAACACATCACCAAGTTTCCCATGTGAAAGCATGAGGAGCCACTTTAGAAAGACCATGTTGAACCTTAAAAAAAAGCAGTGTCATGTATGTACTCAGCAGTCAGATTCCCGAGAAGACACAGCACAGAACTGTTTCCAACTCCCGTAGGAGGTAAGCATGGCTCTAGGCACAAGGATACTCTTAAGGGTGGAATCAAAACTAAGGTTCAGGGCTGGCAAGATTGCTCAGCAAGTTAGCTGCTGCCAAACCTGATGGCCTGAGTTCAGTCCTAAGGACCCACATGGTAGGAGGAGAAAAATGACTTCTGTAAGTGGGGTTATGATCTCCAAAATCATGTCCATCCTCTCCTTACCCCTCCCTACATAAGTGAATAAGTGGGTTTTTTTTAAAAAATCTTCAAAAATGTGAAGTCCAGAAACATTCAAGTCATTAACATACACAGCAAGATATGACAATAGGGAGAATATTGTTCCCTCTGTATTTTGTTCTGATTATAGATATATTTTAAGTGTGTGTGTGTGTGTGTGTGTGTGTGTGTGTGTAGCAATGGACTTCTACATGTGAGTGCAATGCTGGAGTTACAGATGTTCCTGAACCACCTTACATGGATGTTGGGAACTAAACTCTTGTTCTTTGGAAGAGCAGCAAGTACTCTTCCCTACTGAGCCATCTCTCTGGCTCATGTTTTTGTTACTGTTATATTACCAACTCAGCAAATATACCCAATGTACAAAATTCTAATATAAAGCATATACCAAAAAAACATGCTTAGGGATGCATTGATTTTTCTATTCAAAAAATGTTTCAGAGTCCTTTATGTATCATTTAATTTGCATTTTGCATATGGAATGTATTGGCATATGAAAAATACCGCTTGTGTTTTATTTTACGTGTATGGGTATTTTGCCTACATGTATCTATGTGCACCATGTAACTTGAAGGCCAAAAGAGGATGTCATACTCCTTCAAATAGAGGTGCAGACAGTTACTAGCTTGCATGTTGGTACTGGGACTGAACTTGCGTCCTCTGGAAGTGCAGCCAGTGCTCTTTAACCACTGAGCCATCCCTTCAGCCTCACTGTTAGTATTTTAAAAATCACAAACCCAAAGTATTTTTTTTTTCCGTTTTCTTCCTTTCTTTTTTCTGAGACAAGGTCTTGTGTGCCTTTGTCTGGCCTTGATCTCTCTGAGGCCTGCCTCCCCTTTTTAGTGCTAGTATTATAGGTTTGTGCCACCAAGTATACAGTGCTGGGGGTGGAACACAGTGCTAGAAAAGCACTCTATCAACACAGCTTACTCCAGCCCCAAAGTTTTTGAACTCAAAGTTTTCTGATGAAATGCTTTGAAATGTTTTTTGCCTTCACAGTTAACAGGCAAGTGTTCAACATTTCAGAATAATACAGACTTTTTTTGAGGTAGTCTCACTATGTAGATGAGGGTGGCCTCAAACTCACAGGATCTACTGAATGCCTCCCAGGTGCTGGGATTAAAGGTTTGTGCTCATCACACACAATTAATAACCTTTCTGTATATCCATTCTTTTCTTTTTATTTAAGTTGATTTAAATTAGGAAACTATGTAAAGCAATTAAAGCTAATTATCCTTAAAGGGGCGGCTTATTCTCGCCACAGAAACAAAGCAGCTGCAGTCATGGAAATGACAGCAGAGACTTCCCACAGTGACTGTTACCAGTACTACAACTCTACTAAGATGGTGTCGTGTATGCACAGAGCCTCACCTTAGGAATCATCCTAAAGCATAGTAAAAATGTGTTTGCCCTACATACACATACATAGTAAAAATATATATGTATACAGATTATAATAGCAATTTGTATATGTCCTATCAGATGATAAAATTTATTTATTTTAAAAAAAGATTTATTTATTTTATGTATGAGAGTACACTGTAGTTGTCTTCAGACACACCAGAAGAGGGCATCAGACTCCATTGCAGATGGTTGTGAGCCACCATGTGGTTGCTGGGAACTGAACTCAGGACCTCTAGAAGAACAGCCAGTGCTCTTAACTGTTGAACCATCTTTCCACCCAAAATTTACCTTTTCATAGGAAAAGAGCCACTCATACGCTTGATTACTTTTTGGTTCCTTAGATATAAGCAGTGGGGAGGCTCCTGCTTAAGATGTGGTGGCCCATAACTAATCTAGCGCTTGGGAGTCTAAGGCAGAAGGATCACCTCAACTTTAAGGCTCCAGAGCTGGGCCTTTTCATATCTGCTCCTGGACCCTGACTGACAGAAGGAAACAAAGGCAAAGTGGTACTGATGGTATAGTACATTACAGGGCACAACATGTACAGAACAGCTCCCAGGAAACTACGGCCCAGAGGCTGTAAAGAGCTTCCAAAGAGAGCACAACCCACAGAAGGAGTCGCAAGAATATTTTAACACAAAACAAACTGTAGATGGTTTTTGTGGTACTGGGAACTGAACCCATGACTTTGCTCATAGTAAGCAGGCATTCTATTACTGAGCTGCATCCCTTTCCCCACCTCCACAGTGTATAATTGATTAAAGTTCACATTAATCAAAAAAATAGACTAGCTAGAATGTCTTCCCTTTTAAGAAGAAAGATCTGAATTAATGATTTTATTTCTAGAAGCTACTTTTCTCCAACATAATATAAAATGAATACCATTTACTTAAATGAACAGGCAGGAAGGACCAGAACCTAAGGGTCATGACTGTCAGTCCAAAGACTTTTCCACTAACATACACAATTAACTGAAATGAAATAAAACCTATTTAGAAATGAGGTCTTTGCAGGTTTAATCAAAGGAAACCATGCTAGATTATGACTGAACCCTAAATCCACTGAAGATCAACTGTGAGAAAGGAAAGGGCAGTGAGGCGTTGCCTGAGGTGGAGAGTGGGAAGTGGTGTGTGCCTGATGCAGCGGAGGCCACATCCAGAGCATCCAGAGTGAGGCTCTCCATGAAGCCAATGAGAACCCGGATGGCTACTGCCTCTTCAGAGCAAGTGAGGACTGTTCCCTAGACCCTTAAAGATGCAGGCCCTTTCAACTCCTGCTCTCTGCCTCTAGAGCAGAAAAAATAAACTACTGAAAACAAGTGCTTTCAGCCACTAAGTTTATGGTTTGGTATAGCAGCCTTAGAAAATATCAGTATTACATACTACATACATAACAGACTTCAACCTGATTTTTTTTTTTTCAATGCAAAAGCAAGGTTTACTTTCTGGCATGTCAGGTAACCTGACTTTTAAAATGAAAGAAAACTCACTTTTCCTTAAGTTACATGGACTCAGCATACTGTAAAGAGAATGGGCTAATTCTTCAGGATATAACTAAAGTTTGTTTAAATTTTTGATGAACAAATTCCTAGTACTCTGAATTTTGGTCACTACATTTAGTTGTAAGAATACAGTCTAAATTTGTTTAATAAAGCCAACAAAATTTCATATTGAAAAATTACATTATAAGATCAAATGATTTTTCAAAAGCTCACAATAAATTCGGGTATGGTGATGCACACCTTTGATCCAAGCTGTCAGGAGGCAGAGGCAGGTAGATCTCTGAGTTTAAGGCCAGCCTGGTCTACAGAGTGAGTTCCAGGACAGCCAGTGCTACACAGAGAAACCTTGTCTCAAAGAAACAACAACAAAAAAGTACACAAGGAAGTTTTTTTTTCCTTCATAAAATATTAACCTTAATGTTTCTAACTAATAAAAGGGTCTAAGGACTGTCTAATTTTGTGGAAATAATTTTTAAAATTCAAGTAGTACTAAAATGAGTAAAAATTTAGGTCAAAGAGATAGCTCTGATTCAGGGGACAGACGTCGGAGTGGCAGCACCAATCCAGCTGCCCACCAGTGCCGTCCCAGGGGGCCTAACAACTCTAGCTTTTAAAGGCGCCTGCACTCGAGCGCACGGACACACACAGAGGCATGTACACAGTTACAAATAAAATCTTTCTTTTGTTTTTCGGTTTTTTTGGGTAGTTTTTGGTTTTTCAAGACAGGGTTTCTCTGTGTAGCCCTGGCTGTCCTGAAACTCACTCTGTAGACCAGGCTGGCCTTGAGGTCTACCTGCCTCTGCCTCCCAAGTGCTGGGATTAAAGGCGTGCGCCACCACTGCCTGGCTAAAAATAAAATCTTAATAAAATTTTTAATTGAAAAATTTACTTTTTAATTGACAAGTAAAAATTATATATCTTTATGGTATATAACATGGTGCCTGACAAAATATTTAATAGTATATACTGCCAAATATTTTTCTCAGATGTAAATTCTTAAAATCTACTCTCAGCAATTTTTAAAACTTTACAGTATTATTATTTGTTATACTCACCATATATGTACACACACACACACACACACACACACACGTATATATGTATACATGTATATGTGTATATGTGGGGTTTTTTTTTCCTGTTTAGAAGTAAGATCTTACTTTGTAGCCAGGCTAGTCTTGAATCTTTGTTCCAGGCCCTGAATGCTGGAAGCATGTTCTACACTAGACTGAAATTCTCTTGAATTTATTGTTCTTTCTGTCATGAGAAAAAGACCCAATCCAGTGAAGAATTCATCCAAGCACTCTGACAGGAGAACTCTTTGTTAGTGTGGGACAGACCCTAGCTAATGCTTAAGGGGGTCCATCCCCAGCTACAATTTCCCTCTGCTTTTAGAGTGGGCTATAATGTTGTAATCTTACTGTGTGTTCATCTAGGGGTGGCCTGTAAGGTCCCCATCTCCAAGCCACATTCTCTGAGTTCACAGAGGAGTCAGAGTCCCAGTCACCATAAACAATACCTAAGCAGATGGCAACCAAGGTTGTATTTCAAGGAGTGTGACAAACGCTCACTTCTTCTGGTAAGAGAAAAGGGCAAAGAGCAAATTGACAAGAAAAGCAAAACTGCAGCAAACGTAAATTCTAATGAAGTAGGAGCCTATTATCTTCCTACATTACCTAGGTAACATGTTAGTAAGCTAACTCAGAGTTAGGCGGAGCCCCTCAGATTAATCCTTCATGTCCATGTGATTTAATATTTTCTGAGTAAGCTTATTAAATTCATTTTAATCATATTTCAATTAACACTATAAAGTTTAATACTTCTTTCCTTCTTCAGTCCTAACTCAAGTTTTGTATCCATTGACAAATGTCTTCCCAATGTCCCCAGCCCACAGGAAACATTATGTTACTCTATTTCTTTGTCTGACAGTATTATGCAAATAACAGCAAAATTCCACCCTATGAATTTGTAAAGCTTAAGGCATTCTAAGTTTTCCAGATAAACACAAATACATAAAATGAGGCCAGCCTGGTCTACAAAGTGAATTCCAGGACAGCCAGGGCTACACAGAGAAACCCTGCCTCAAAGGTCTCAAAAAACACATATACATAAAATTTACAGCTAAACTTCTTGTAAAATACAACAGATAGGAATTGAGAAAATAAATATTTTTGCTACACATTATTTAGCAAGCATTTAATAAATGATTTAAATGCCAGGTACTATGCTAGGCATGAGAATTCAAAGGCATACAGGCTTTGTTCTATTTCCTCAGGGAACATGCTGTCTGAAGACAAGGCAGGCAATAAAATGTGACAAGTTCTATAAGGGGGTATGAAAAGCAGCAGCAGCTTGGTGGACAGATAAGCTAGGGAACAAAGAGGCATCTGATAGGGAGCCTGCAATGGAACAAATTCTCAACTAATAAGGGAGCTTAGAAAAAGAGGAATTACACCAGGTCAGTGGGAGGAAAAGGAAAACAAATGGCACTGTGCATGGAGCTGGCATATCCAGGGCTGCTGAAGCTCGTGGGCAGAACTGGCTACTGAGATAAAACTAAAGACAGCAGCAGTGGAGCTCAAGAATTGAGACTTCCTGTTGCAGGAGCCAGGGAACTAACTGTACCTTTCCATCTCTTATAGTTTAAGGAATTACAGAGCCGATATAAAGAAGTTGTTTTTGTGTCTAAACAGTGATATGATGGTGATGCCACTACAAATGGACACGAGGCTGAATACACGGTCACTTCTGATGTTAAATCATGAGTGCTGCCAGTAAGGGAGAGAGAAGAATCAAAGGTGGTGTGATGGGTGGGGCCCACGCTAGCCAACAAAGACAGTGAGTATAGAGAAAAAGCAGAGCTCCGGTGGGCGAGAGAGTACGGGTGTGGTCATTACAGAGGGCAAGGAAAACACTCAAGTGTCAGTGTCATTCATGAAGTAACCTTTACAAATGCACTATTTGAGGTTGATGGTCCTGCCTAGTGAAATAAGCAGTCTACAAACAAGGAAACCAGGGATCAAAAAAAAATAGAGCGACTTTCTCTAGCTGCACAACAGGTAGAAAGACTTCGTGTCTACAAAATTCTGAACCCACTCCACACACAGATAAAACTATGGTTAGGTTCCAACTGCCTCAATCTCATGCAATCAGCTGTCTCCAGAATTACCAAGTATAGATGGGCATTTGGGAGTAATAACAATTCCCCAAAGAAAATAAAATAGAATACCAAGAATTGTGTGTGTGTTGGGGGGGGTGGGGGTCTTTTGGTTCACTGAACATCGGAACCCTTCCTTTCCGTAGTTTCAAGTAACCTATAAATACATTGCTATATTATACAATTTTGCAAACCTTCTAATAGTGAATAGTGACCAGTTCTCCATTTATTTAGATTATGCCATGATAACAGCATCTCAAAACAGAATCTGAGGCAGCTGAGAAAGTAGCTTAGTTGGTAAAATGCTTGCCTAAGTATGAGGACCCAAGTTCAGATATACACTTAAAAAGTTAGACACTACACACCTGCCTTTAATCCCAGAACTCAAGAGGCAAAGGCAGGTGGATTTCTGTGAGTTTGTGGCTAACCTAGTGTACATATTGAGTTCCAGGACATCCAGGGATACAGAGACCCTGCCTTTGAAAAAACAAAAAGACCACAATTAGGCAGCTGTAATCTCAGCATTGGCAAGATAGACACAGGCAGACCTTAATAATGGCTGGCCAGCAATTCTGGATGAATTGGCAGGTTCTAGGTTCAATAAATGACCCTGTCAGATGCACATAAAACTAAGGTGGTGAATAACCGAAGACTTCTTCAGTTCCCCAATGTTGACTTCTGTCATGCATACATATGCACCATCTACCCACAAACATTTAGTATTACACCTTGAAAATTCTCCCCTATGAAAATATGTTAAATGGCATACCAACAAATACAAACTGAAAAATAGCAGATGGCTTGACAGGTACCAGTGTTCAAGGTTGATTCCCAGGACCCACAATGGTGGCAGGAAGGGAACCACTTTGTAAGTTGTCCTCTGGTCTCATGTACACTGGGGTGCACTTATGTGTGCATGTGCTTGTGTATACACATGCAAAATCAATACAAATACAAGTCATGCATTAATTCTGAAAGCATCCAGAATGGAAAAAAGATGAGTGTGTGTGTGGACTAATCAGTCCCCTATTCCATGTACTACTCACTTTTCAATGCAATGTAAGTCATAATATGAACCAGGAGCACACACAGAGTAGAAAAACGGTAAGTCCTAAAGTTCTGAGAAATCCTAGTTATCTATATTATGAAAATCATCCCCCACACTTCCCCAAGGCAAGGTCTCATGCTGTAGCTTGGATTGGCTTAGAACTCCCTATGTAGCTTTGCCTGGTCATGAATTCATAGTAATCTACCCGCCTTAGTCTCTCAAGTGCTGGTACTTTAGGTTTGATCCACCATACCCAGATAATTTTAAATAGCATTCTTTAAAAAAAAAAAAAAATTATTCAGAGTGTGTGCATGTGTGTGTGCACGCATGCTTGCTTTTAGTTGTACATGTATGGAGATAGGTTAAGAAGCGCAACTTGCAGAAGTCTCTCTTTCTACCATGTGGGTCCCAGGAATCAAACTCACATAATCAGGCTTGGTAGCAGCACAACCTCACTGGCCTTTCTGATTTTTCTGAGACAAGGTTGAACTGCTAAACTAACTTTTACTTTAAAAGCCATTTTGAATTATGTGTCTGTTTGTATGCCATGTGTGTACAGGTACCTAAAGAAGCCAGAGGAAGACACTGGAGCCCCCTGAATGTGGAGTTACAGGTAGTTTGTTAGCTGCCCAGTATGGTGTTAGATACTGAACTCAGGTCCTCTAGAAGAGCAGCCAAGTGCTAAGCCATCTCTCTTAAGTTTCCCTGTGTATCTCTTAAGTTTCTCTTAAGTATCCTTTAAGTTTTCATGTGTGTGTGAGTGTGTGTGTGTGTGTGAGAGTGTGTGAGTGTGTGTGTGTGTGAGTGTGTGTGTGTATAAGTATGGGCATTCATATACATGGAGGTCAGAACAACTCTGTGATACTGGTTCTCTCTTTCCACCTTGATGGAAGCTGTAAGGCTTTTGTGACTAATGCCATCTACAGTGCCATCTTGCAGCCCTTAATTTTTCTTATTAACTGCTTGGATTTTATAGCCTTTCAAATCCTCATCAAAGCTTCTTGCTTTTATTTATAAACTAATAAATTTTCAAGTTTTTTTTGTTTTTGTTTTTTTTTTGTTTTTTGTTTTTTCGAGACAGGGTTTCTCTGTGTAGCCCTGGCTGTCCTGGAACTCTCTGTAGACCAGGCTGGCCTCGAACTCAAAAATCCACCTGCCTCTGCCTCCCAAGTGCTGGGATTAAAGGTGTGCGCCCCCACTGCCCGGCTTAAATTTTCAAGTTTTATGTGGCTACTAATCCTTTAGAATTACTTAATATTTTACTAGTATACAAATACACTGCTTCTAAAATAACAATATTGAGTTTAACAGACATTGTTGCAATGCTGAACAATGAAAATCTATTGAACTAACAGTTTTTTTTACTTTAGCCTTACTTTCATATTGGGTCCCTGAGGAGAGTCCCTGTAGCTATTGAGGTCCTTAGATGGAGACTTGGATGCATATATACACAGTTGCTTTCAAAGAATCACCCATCTAAGCAAAAAGGCCACATGATTAAAAATAAAACTGGGCTATTCCTGTAAGTGGCCAGAGGTGGCCTGTGAAGACTTGCCACTCTCTTGACTTAGAAAACCCCACAAAATCATGCAAATCAAGAGGTTCAAACCTTCATGTTCACTTTAAGATACCCAGGAAACTGCAGGCCATCAAGGGAATGCGTATCTGCAAAGCCACCAGGCATCTAAAGGGTGTCACTTTAAAGAAGCCATGTGTGCCATTCAGGAGATGTCACTAAAGAAGCCATGTGTGCCATTTAGCAGATGTCACTAAAGAAGCCATGTGTGCCATTCTGGCGGGATAATAGTGGAGTCGGCCAAACAGTGGGGCTGGACCCACGGACAGTAGCCAAGAGTGCTGACTTTTTGCTGCACATGTTTAGAAATGCAGAGAGTAATGCTGAACTTAGGGTTTAGACGTGGATTCTCTAGTCATTTAACACATCCAGGTGAACAGGACCTAAGATGTGCCGACGAGCCTACAAAGCTCATGGCCGGATCAACCCATCCATAAGCTCCCCCTGCCACACTGAGATGATCCCCACTGAGAAGGAGCAGATTGCTCCAAAGCCAGAAGACACAGCCGCACAGAAGAAAAAGATATCCCAGAAGAAACTGAAGAAACAAAAACTCATGGCACGGGAATAAATTCAGCATAAAATAAATGCAGATAAAGAAAAATAAATAAATAAATAAATAAATATTGGGCAACTCCTTTCCAGTTAAGTAGTAAAGTCAGAAAGCAGGCTATTCTGAGAGTTACTTAAAATTGCTTCTCAGCTAAACAAAGAAAATGAACATAGACTAATATGTGTGGATGCTCATATACATTTGCAAATGAACTGGCACACAATGACACTTGAACACTTTATAAATAACAGAGTTTTCTTACCTTCAGAAGTTCAAAGTAATGCAGACAGTGGTACACAGGGGCAAGCAGCAGCCGGGGCAAAACATACTGAACAGCTTCTTTGAAGCCTTCGCCTATTGACTAAAAAAGGACGTGATTTAATATTTGTTAGAGTTTACTTTCCTAACATTGTGCAATTTAATTTAACAATCACTATACCTGCAAATAAAGTGCTGCCCCAGGCTTTGATAACTGACTAAGAAAACGGTCATGGAATCCAGGTCGTAAAATATCCCGAGCATATGATTCATATGGGTCAAATGCCAGTTCCTTAAAAAATGAAGATAGTAAAAATAATCATAAATAATAAATGATCCACCACACAAAATACAAAAGATTAAATTATAAACATCTACAGAAATACATTCATCTTAAAGACTCCAAATAAAAATTGAATGGCTACTATAATTTTAACAGAATAAATCTAATATTCTCAAGTGAAAGAATCCAGTTCTTTCTTTCTTCTAAGTAGCAGAGTTACTGTATGCTATGCTGTTTCTCAGTCAAAGGTTCCAGTGGAACTAGGAATTGTCCATATGTGGGCTGACTTGGCCCTAGAAAATAGCACAGCTGAACCTGGACAACAACAGATGTATAGACCTAGGTGTGTAAGACATGAGTATTTAGAATGCTGATGTTAAGATATTTATTTTTTCAGATGTAGTGGGAGGTTGGAGTGATGGCTCAGCAGCTAAGAACACTTATTGCTCTTGCAGAGGACCCAGGCTTGGCTCCCAGCACTCACACAGTAGCTTGCCGCCATCTATGCCCTCTTCTGGCTTCTGGGGGTGCCAGAGACATATATGGTACAAATACATGTAAACAAAATAAATAAAATAAATATTAAAAATATTTTTGGTGTTAGACATTTAACTTCCCTATTTTGTAATTCAGAAGTAACTGTTTCTATCATCTAAAATTCTATTTTCATAAAACTAACTTAATCCAAACTAAAAAAGAAAACCCATCATTATTAATATACCAATCCCATTAAGGTCTCCTAGCAAAGTCTAAGAGGATGATGACTGCTGAGAAAGCAGAGTAGGTACACTGACTTTAGCACAGAGAATAGGGCCTGTCCCATCTTTGATCCAGTGCCCCATTCCAGTTATAAAACTGTTAGGAGGGACAGACAAGGCTGGTGAGCAAAGATGCTTCCTGACACATCTGTTGACAAGCTGATGACCTTAGTTCAATCCCTGACCCACAGAGGAAGGAGAGAAGGGACTTACACAAACTGTCTTCCAACCTCTACTACATGCACTACTACTAACACTCGCATGCACACATGCATACATAAACACAGCTTCAGGTTCTAACATGTTCACCTCAGCAATGGCTAATTCTGGAAGAGATAAGTGGATGAATGTAGTAGACAAGCAATAAGACAAGTGATTTAAGATATAACACAAATTATTAATACCTTTAATACTGTTTTTAAAGTACGTAAGGAATTACTAGTCAGAACGCCATATCTGAACACTTTGGACTAGAGCTCTGGACACCATAAGGTGCCATCTGGCAGGTGACACTCTAGACCATCCTGCTTCCTTACATCTTGGGTCAACTCGTAATTTAATTATTAATTTGTTTTGTCTCTACCAATCAATGCAATCTGTGCCACATGTCAAAACTGTAATTCCATTCTGTTTCATTGTCTGCCTGTACTGCAACTCTGATATTCCTATTTAATAAACCTAATATGTGACAAAGCAAGTGTCCTCCATGTGCTGTCCCCTAGATTGATTTTTGTCTCGTCTTCTGAGTGGGTGGTAGGGAGTGGGTGACACAATGTAGATAGGAGCTCATTGGATAGCTAGAACTTCAACGCGAGCCAGGCTTCCGTGCTGGGATTCTGGGCATGGACCACACCTCATTTTTATCCATTAAAGATCAGCTTGCTGTACTCTAGCTACTCTGTGAGTGAATGTAATATTGAGTTTTTCCATCCATAAACACAGCATAGTATATATTACCATTTACTTGCACATTCCATATCAACCTAAATATTTTACAGTTTTTCTTAACAGGTCTTATACACTTTGTTAGGTTTTTGAATTTTATTATCATTATTATCATTAGTAGTAGTAGTAGTAGTAGTAGTAGTAGTAGTAGCAGAAGTAGTAGAAGAATCATGTATGTATATGTGTGTACTGGTGTGCACAGGTCAGAGGACAACATTTGGGGGTCAGGTCTCTTTCTGCCACAAGTTCTAGGGATTAAACTCAAAGGCTGGGACTCTCCCCAGGGACCAAGCTCAGGCTGTTAGGCCTGCACAATGCTTTATGGGTGGGGCTATCTCGCCTGCCCTACTTGCTTACTATGAACTTCTGAGACAGGGCATCTTTTGCCTGTAAAAGCTCTATGTTCCGGTAGGTATAACAGCACAGAAATGTTATTCTTTTCTCTAAGTCAGTACAGTGAACTCACCTAATATTTTAGTATATTTTCTTGTATTTGCTAATTATTGACTACAGACAAGACAACCCTGACTTATTCTATATCCCATTTCTGACCTTTTGTACTATGCTGTCCCTCTAGTAGTATTCATTTCCAGTTCCTGAATTCTCCTGGAGGTTTCTACCCAGAGCATTGGTTTTGTCTGTCTGTTTTCTGAGATAAAACCTGTGCTGGGTAGTCATTTGTTAGCTTGACAAAAGATTTAGTCACATAGGAAGAGAGAACCTATACTGAGAAAAATGCCCCCAACTAATTGCCTGGATTGGTGATTGACATGGAAGTTCCAAGCCCACTGTGGGTGATGTCATCCCCAGGTGTAAGTTCTGAGTTAGATATGACAGCAAGCTGAGCAAGCCAAAGCTGCTGTCCTCCAGTCTTTTGCAGTTCCTACTCTGGCTTCCCATGATAGGCTGTAACCTATAACCCAATGTATTCTTTTCTCCCCAAGTAGCTCTTGGTCATGGTGCTTATAGCAGAGCAATAGAACTGTAAGAGCTTCACACAGCTCTAGCCTGGCATCCAACTTGCTGAATGACTCCCATCTTCTCAAACCCCTGCATCCACTTTCCCATTGCTAAGATTATAGGGTTACAAGGTGTATACCACCATGCCCAGTTCATATGGCCCTGGGAACTGAACCAAGAGCCTCATGCTTGCTTGGAAGAGTTTACCAAAAGAGCTAGGTCCCTGGCTCCTCTTTTCTTTCCCACGAGCTCAGCACCATTATACTAAAAGACTGAATGGGTTTTAGAGCAAGACAAGAGTAAGAAACCTCAGAATGACTACCAGTGATAACTTACTACAACTAACTCACAGTTAGCACTGGAAATACTCAGGGTTACCCATGGGATCTGAACTGTCTGTGCCATAAACCTGAGTCTCCTAGCACTTCACTGTTCAATTCTAAAGACTAATGTGGCTATCACATACTGGTTATTTTTACTATGTAATGGGAATTAGCCAAACATTTAAGGGAGATCATCTTAATGTTTTTTAAAAAATATTTGAGTCTTGTTATTGTTATTCTCCTTACTTTACAAATGTGTATCAGTAACTTGCCTGGAGCCACACATGTAATACGCAGCAGTGCTCTGAACAGTAGACGGAGAGGACTAGGACCCTACACTCAAGCTCTTCTCACTCATAGGTGGGCTTGCCTTGGTCTTTCTATCAGAGTTTCAGAGTGACACTGGGATTGGGTGTAGTGCTTGATAACTATTTCTGTACTTGATAACAGTAGTAAATGTTGACCTACTATGAAAAAGAAGCAATTGTGTGTGCCTTGAACTGGAAATAGGAATTATGAATTCCATTTTAATGCAAATATATTTATAAACAGCCTTCTTTTGCTATATAATTGACAATATAATTGATATACTTACTTCTGCTAAGTCTTCAAAACAACTTCCTACTAATGGGTGGGGACTGCCTTCATCTGTCATTTCTACAGTATCTTCTATATGGCCCAGTAACTTTACACTAAGTTCATGTATATCTACTATACGACTAAATATGTTTTCTACATCCTGCGGAGGAGAGGGAAAGAAATATTAATTCAATCATATTGTATAACAAGATATCTTTTCAGTAAAAAAATCATTTTATAATCAAGGTTTAATGTAGATATTGAGGAATTTTAATGACTTACAACAAAAAAAATACTTTAAAATTCCTTCTTTAGTGATATACAATTAAGAAATATGTCTCTACCAATCATTTTGTTTTAGAACATCTTCATACTCTCTTTACTAATCTCCAAAACAGTTTAACAGAGAACAGGACTTTGCTATTTGTCTCTGCATTAAATCTGTTGTGATACAACATTTTGGATGAAGAACATGAAGAAAAGTAGAGCTTTACCCAGATACATAATTTTACCAGACATGTAATGGGAACATGAAGGAATATTTTAATTGTCTATTCAACTGTGATATTCTTGTTTTCTACATCCATTTAATTTTTCTATCAATCTTTAATTAGCATATCATAAAATAACTGGTTTTCTGGGCATGAGGATGGCAAGGGTTAATGTGGATGGAATATAAAGAAATTGTCTACTGCAAGAAAGTATTTTGTATCTTTACAATGGCAGGATTAAATAAGGAGAAATGAGTTCATACAAGCTTACCAAAAAGCACATTTAAAGCAGGTATATCTATCTTCCTGTGTTTGGACCATGTGAGTACACTATAAAATGTATTTACCACAAAGTGGCTTTCAGTATACTTAGACTAAGGTCATTGCTGCAAAAGACAACCTAAATTCATTAGCAAAAGTGACTTTCCATTGTTCTGTTTATAGTCCAGAGCCCTGTAATGCGCATTTACCACTAAGAACATTCTATGCAAACAGATCAAATGCTATTACACTGTCACTAATAAATTGGTCATTCCATACATTTCTCAGAGACCATATAATTTTATACTGTTCTATTAAAATCTGTTGATTATTATTTTACCAGTGATTTTTTTATTCTGTCAATGTTGAGATATGGCTTGTATGCAATGAGATATACCTACTTTAAATGTACTTTTTGGTGAGACTGTATATAGTTATTCCTCTCTGTAACCTCATAACAGTCACTATTCACAACATTTTCTTGTCTTAAAAAATTTCCTTATGAGGGGCTGGAGAGATGGCTCAGTGGTTAAGAGCATTGACTGCTCTTCCAGAGGTCCTGAGTTCAATTCCCAGCAATCACATGGTGGCTCACAACCATCTGTAATAGAATCCGATGTCCTCTTCTGGTGTGTCTGAAGATAGTTATGATGTAGTCATATAAATAATATAAATAAATAAATCTTTAAAAAAATTTTAAAAAATTAAAAAAAATTCCTTATGGGAACTGGAGAGCTGGCTCAGCAGTTAAGACACTGGCTGCCCTCCCAAAGGACCTGAAATCAGGTCCCAGAATCCACACGGCGGCTCTAAACATCTATTAACTCCAGTCCCAGGAGAGCCAATGCCCTCTTCTGGCCTTCACAGAAAAACAATCACACATAAAATAAAATTTAAAAAACTTTTTTTAAAAGTTCCCTTATGCCTCAGCTGCATCAGCTCCTACCATCCTGACTGCCAGAAAACGAAGTGTTCAACTCCCTGTGACTAGACAGTTATTGTTCAGAAAGTAGAGTGAGGTCTTGTGTGTCCAGCTTCTCTGCTCATGTTCTTGAGATCACGATTTCTCTTCACAACTGGTAGGCACTGAGTTATTTCCAGTTTTGAGCTATAAAATAAAACTGCTATTTTGTATGGCCTTGTTTTTGTTTCTTCTAAGCAAAAAACTAACAGAACAGAATTGTCAGAAAATGTAGAAGTGTATTACAGTTTTACTAATTTATATCTTATAAGTAATATTGAAATTTTACAAACCCATGCGTAGTCATTGCACATTCTTCTCAATATCTGAGCTGTCTTTTTTTAAGTCTTTCTAATAAGTGTATGGAAGTATCTATCTCACTATGCTTTTGATTTGTATTTCTCTGATACTGAGTACCATTTAGCAAATTTGACTGATTTTTATGTAAGATATCTTTATCTTTCCTTTGCTATTTTTTAAAAGCAAATTTAATGAAACAATTTAAATATCATGCATTCATACATTTAAACTAACTCAATAAATAGTGCTTATTTACAAACTAATTATAAAGTCTAATTATTTAGTTTTTGTAGTTATGGAAACTGAACCCAGGTTTCATATGCAGATTAAACAAGTGCTCTGCCACTGGGTTATACTTTCAGTCCATCTCCGTCATTGTTTAATGGTCACAAACCACTGTACCTGGAGCTCCAGAGCCAAAACTATTCCCATCACTGAGCCCTCTCTTGCTTTAGTAAGGTTAATCTCCTGTCCGAATATCAGTTCCTTCGTTTTCCCAATAATTCCTCTGTTCAGTTGTATTGTGACTCTCTTCATCTCATGTTTCCAGCTCTGCCCTGACTAGAGAGGACTGTTTCTGAATCATCTAAATATGGTGTCCAACAATACAGCTGCTATTGATGAGTTAAATGACTTAATAAGTCAACTGAATCGAAAATATCTTCCACCTAAACAAGAGGCTTTATTCCCTGAAATAAATGGATTATTGTGATTTCATTTTCACTTACATAATTAGTCTATTTTAGATTCTGTCTTTCAATTTTTGATGTTTAATCTCTTGAAACTGCTGTAGCACTTTATTTGTGATCATGACTATGTAACTTTTAAAAACTGACAAATTAGAAATCATGAATTATGTAAGTTCAAATTTGAAGTGAAATTTAACAACACATGCAAAAATAGCATAAAATATACTTACATAAGATGAAAACAATTTGGAATTAGAGACAAAGGGTTCTCGAAAAACTTTTATAATTAGATTTAATTCTCTTATATATTGTCGAATTTCAGCCATGAATGCTTTTACCAAATCATAATAAGTTTGTTCTCCTGAGGTCGAAGGTTCTTCATCAGTTAAAGATAAGATATTGATATCTTCTACATCTTGATGAAACATATCCATCAATACCTATGTAGTCAGAGATAAAATCAAAGTGTCAATAACAATGTAGTCTCATTGGAAGGTAAATGCCCTAGCCACTTCTTTCTTCCTTCATAAGAGGACACATATGCCCTGTGTGGGGTGAGAGGACAAACTGCCTCTAGAGAAGAGATGGCTCAAAGGTCAAGAACAATTAATGTTCTTCAGAGGACCTGGGCTTCATTCCTAGTACCTACGTGGTGGCTTACAATCTTCTTTAATTCCAGTTCTAGGGAATCGGGCAACCATGGCAACCAGGCATCAACATGGCAACAGGCATACATGCAGGTAAAACACCTACACACATTAAAAACCAAGTTTCTTCAAAAGTTTTCCATGGTTACTCTTGCTGAAACTCACCCTTCCCACCCTTGTGGGCCTGTACAGTGTCCTACAATATAAGTCACCTTTCAACAATTTTGGAGCATTGTTTTTTAAAAAATTTTAAATTTAGAGATGGCCTCATATAACTGAAGCTAGCCATAAAGTCACTATGTAGCCAAGAGTGGCCTTGCATTTCTAATCCTTCTTCCACATGCACATTGCATTCTGTTTATGCAGGACCGGAAACCAAATCCAAGGCTTTATGCATTCTAGGCATACACTCTGTCAGTTAACTATATCCCAGTCCCTCTTTAAACATGTTTTTCTGTATCTCGTTTCTGTGTGAGCACATAGTAGATACTAAAAAATATTTTACTTATATGATTCATTTAAAAAGTAGCAAGCAGGAGGGTTAGACAGATAGCTGAGTGGTTAAGAACACATAATTGTTGTATCAGTTCCCAAAAGCCATGTCAGGCAGTTCACAACTGCGTATAACTTCAGGGATCTGGTACCTCTTCTGGGCCTCACAAACAACTGTGCTCATGTGCACAGACTGCCCCCTCCCATATGCCACAGAAATAAAAATACATCTTTTAGCAGATGGGCTACAGAGGTGGCTCAGTTGTTAAAAGCCCTCATGGCTTACACAGAACACCTGGGTTCAGTTTCCAGCACCATAAACCCTCTGTGACTCCATTTCTGGATCTACTGACTTCTCTGAATCCCTGCATGTACACTGTACACATAAGCTAATAAGTGTGTACACATAGACATTTAAAACAAAGGAGCAAACATTTTGTATTCATTTTCAATTGTAATCATAAATATCAAGTACTTTAGTCTCCATTTAAAAATATCAGAACAATTTTAATTCTTCAGAGCAGATAATCTCTTTCACTTTAGATTATTCTGGTAGAGTAAACACTAATACATACATAAGTAGAATCTGTAAGCAGGATGGTCAGAGTTGGGGAAAGTGGAATAGAATGGCATCAGAAAATCTCTTCTTCCCTAGAGCCACGGAAGCACTCCCACCCCGACCTTATCCCCACAGTAACAGCCTGGATGCCTGCCGTGAGGACACGGTGCACGGCACAGTGCTGTTCTTTCTGAGGGGTATGTTAGCAGCTAATAAACCATAAGTAAAATGTACATATACAACATGCAGAAGCTGATTCTCCTACCTTATCAGCACACATTGCCACTTTAATGTCTTGTTTTGTAATTTCATAATGCCGTATATTTCTTACATAATTCCCCACCAGCTTTAAAATATCTGCAGAAATGTATTCTAATACTGCTACTATGTAAACAGAAACCTGGTGGTCAATTTTATAACCTAGGACCTCCTGAAAAATTAAAAGGAAAGCATGTTTAAACATCATATACAGTAAATTTAATATACCAATTACAAAATAAAACAACATACAACCCAGTTTAACTTTCACTGGAGCCTGTCATTACCAATATCTAATAATTTAATTTTCCCTGTTTCAATCATGATTCTCACACACACACACACACACACACACACACACACACACTCCTATATGTATAGAACACATGCACACACACAAATTAAAGAAAGTAAGCTTTAAAAAAAAAAGGAAGCAGAATTGTCTCTGGTTGCATACAGTACTGGAGCAGTACACATTATTGTATAAGTAAGTGGCATAAGTCTGAGTTTGGTGTAGGGAGCAAATGGTATATTACCAAGTAGGAATGCATGGAAGAAACTATACAAAATAATTTTCATACCAAACAACAGTGACATAATATTGGTATCCAGGAATGAGTCTTATACCTCTTATCTTTTCCCGAGGAACCTTATCACACACTCTTGGCTTTCCATGAAAAACAAAATTAAAAACAAAACAAACAAAAAACCCTCCATGCTATGTGCTACTAAGCATATTAAATGATCCTATTACTAGACTTCATAGAGAGTATGTTCTTTTGTCGAGCTAAAAGTTCCCAAAGGCAGATGAATTCTTAACAAGAGAGGAGAAAATACAAGGCAGTCAGGCACAGCAATGCACATCTTTAATTCTAGCACTCAGGAGGCAGAGACAGGAAGATCATAAATCTCAGGCCACGGCCAGCCTGGGCAATAATGTAAGACCTTGTCTTAAAGGGGAAAAACAGAAAAACTTTTACTAAGGTTTTAAATATTACAATAAGGTATTTGAGAGGAAGAAAGTTATTTTGTTTGTCATGGTAAATAAACAAAACTAGCATCATTAGGATTCTTGGCACTTTTCTAGTTCTGGGGACATTAAAGTAGCTAGCTGATTTAAGCAGAAGCAGCGTGCTCCTCTACAGAAGCACAGATCCTCACTGCCATCTCATACACACCCTACACAAAGTGCTAACAGACTTCAAAGCTGCTTTAGGGGACACTCAGCTCTGACCAACAAGAGAGAAATTTCTACAGTATTATTTTCTAGCAACCCTGGGGTAAACAAAATCTACAATGTAACTTTTCCAAGTCTCTTCAATTTGTTTATTACTATTGGTATGAAATGACATGAAACCACGTTACTCAATCTTTACTCACTACCATACGATCCCTTACCCCAACATGAATCCTTGGAAAATTTAAAAGGACTTTACTGTTCAGTTATTTTGCTTTTCATAGGTAACGTGGCTCATTTCAGCTTACCCTCAATAAATGATGAATTCTCTCTGCTGGCAGGGATAAAGGGTTTCTTCTCTTCCTTTTTTCAATAGCTGACTGGGCATCAGCTATTGCCCACTTATCAATTGGATGAGGGAAACTTTTTTGAACACGTTCCTAAGAAAAGAGGAAAATAATAACTAAGCAACAAATAATAAGTACTTAAAATTTACTTTTAAATAAAGAGTATACATGAGTTTTTCACATAATTTACACTACAAACAAAAATCCTGAGGTTGTCAATGTATTGGTTTCTTAATTAGGTAACTAAGGGACTAAACACAGTTTTTTATTACTAGGTAAATCATATCCTGAATCCCACCTTCATTAATACTAATGGCAAGACTGTTAAAGTCACCTTAAACATCACTCACAATTTCATGGAAGGATACTTACACCTATTTAGCAATATCAACTCCAATAAATTCTTATTTATTTCATCCTTACTTTAATTCCAGTTATAAAACCAAGTAGCAGTTTTAATTAAAACCTCAAAGGTTTGGTTTTTTTTTCCACCCATCATGTGAGAGTACGTATCCCCAAAACTGTCTCCAAGTCATGAGCCTCAGCACTCTGTACTGCTTACCTGTGCTTTAACATGATGGACCTGCCTTTAAAGCACAGGTCCATCTTTAGCAGACTACTTCAATTATAACATCTAGAAGTTATTCAGTTAAAGAAAGAGCTATTATAATAGCTAAATTCCCTACTTTAATGTAATTCACTATTAGCTCCCTCAGATGTTTAAAATCCACTTACACATACCTCAGAGCCAGTAGAGGTCGCTGTTACAAAACCTTGAACAAATTCTTAGTATTCAACTGGTATGTACAATTAAATGAATTGAACATTGCCCCTTGAATACAAACCTGAATGAAAGTTCTATCAGTAAATACACTGCCTCAGATATGCTAGAGCTAGGTGTGAGGGAGGCATAGATGCACTTAGCACATCCTAGGAGCAGATTTATTAGCACTTATCTAATTCTCTCTTCATTCTATGTTCAAGGCTGTTCAGGTACCAGTATTTAAAACTTCATGTTTTAATTAAATTGGGAGTCAAAGGAATTCTTGTAGTTAAAAATTACAGTAGCAGCCAGGCCGTGGTAGTACACAGCAGTGGTGGTACACACCTTTAATCCCAGTACTTGGGAGGCAGCAGGCAGGTCTCCTGAGTTCAAGGCCAACTTGGTCTACAGAGTGAGTTCCAGGACAGCCAGGGCTACAGAGAAACCCTGTCTTAAAAGAACAAAACAACAACAAAGAAACAAGCAAACAAACATAGATTAAAGTAGCAAATCTTTATCCTGTGTGATAAAGGTAATAAAAAGGTCTAAAATGGTGACAGAGCAAAAGGCTGAGGGGAGGGGGGGGATACAAAATTACATTAAAAACACAAAGCACTTGAGTTCTCTCCTCTCCTCCCCTTCCCGAGCTCTGCAGCCAGGGCTTTCCGCATCCCAGGTTAGAGCTCTATCATAGAGTTGCAGCTCTTCTCCAGCACTTTGAGTCCTAACCCTCTGAAGCCTCAATTCAGAGAAAGTAGAAGGGAAGACAGCTCAGCAGTTAGGGTACTGGCAGCCGTGCCTGATGACCAAGCTTGATCCCCAGAACCAATATGTTGGAAGAGAAACTCTTAAAAAGATACTCCCTTTATGTCTACATTCACATACAAATAAATACAGTAGTTAAATACTTTTCAATAGTTTATATTATACACTTATAAAGAAACTGAACTGAAACAGGGCCTCCTAAATAAACCTTGCCCTTATTTTATGATGTACACCAGTCTTTTCTATTCTACTTCTTTTTGGATGATCAATGCACTAAAGTAATTTTATGGCCCAGAGAGCCATCTCTCCAGCCCCAGAAAAATTTTTTTCTTATATCTTCATTTATGTCAATACTGTTCTGAGGGTCAATTTTCAAATATGTAAACAAAGAGAAAGATACTCCCATACCCCCATAGAATTGTTGTAAGATACAGAATTTTATAAAATAGCACAGAGTGAGTTCCAGGATAGCCAAGGATATACAGAGAAACCCTGTCTCGAAAAACCAAAAATAAATAAATAAATAAATAAATAAATAAAATAACACTTTGAAATTACTAAATTTCAGTGAGTAAAAGCAAGTAGTGCTCTTCCAAAAGACCTGAGTTAGATTCCCAGAACTGATGTCAGGTGGCTCACAATCACCTATAACTTCACCTGGCTAGGTTTTTGTCAATTTGACACAAACTAGAGTCATCAGATATGAGGGAACCTCAATTGAGAGAATGCCTCCATGAGATTGGGCTGTAGGCAAGCCTGAAGGCATTTTCTTGTTTTGTTTTTTTTTTGTTTTTTCCCCCGAGACAGGGTTTCTCCGGGTAGCCCTGGCTGTCCTGGAACTTACTCTGTAGACCAGGCTGGCCTCGAACTCAGAAATCCACCTGTCTCAGCCTCCCAAGTGCTGGGATCAAAGGCGTGCGCCACCACTGCCTGCAAGGCATTTTCTTAATGAGTAATTAATTGATGGGGGAGGTCCAGGTCATTTTGGGTGGTGCCACCCCTGGGCTGGTGGTTCTGAGTTCTATAAACAAGTAAGTAGAAGAAGCCTTGGGAAACAAGCCAAAAAGCAGCACCCTCCACAGCCTCTGCATCAGCCCCTGCCTCCAGGTTCCTGCCCTGTCTGAGTTCCTGCCCTTCCATGATGCACTACAATCCCATTACATAGGGTAAGCCACAATAGACCCTTTTCTCCTCAACTTGCTTTCTGGTCACGAAGTTTCATTGCAGCAGTAGAAATCCTAACCAAGACAGGAATCCAACTCCTTTGGCCTCTGTGGGTACCTGCACTCATGTACATACCTAAACACAGATATGTACAGATACATATAACTGTATGTAAAATACAAATAGATATCTTAAAAAGAAATAATGCTTATTACATAAATAACTGGTATTTCTATTAGTCATATTTTTACATATTCCTGCAAAAAACTATCTCCAGTACCAAAACCTACACATGAGAATTTCATACAGCTTTCTGTTCTTTGTTTATATTAATTAAAGATGAAATTAAACAAGCATAGTTATGTAAATTATAGGAAGATCTGATTTATGTTTGCAATGTCAACAGATTAGCAAATTTCTAGAATGTACCAACATCAACATAATAAACAAGGTGAGATTTGTAAGCCCTTCCTATAAATCTAGATTCTACCAAACCATGGAAGAATATAGCTAGGATCAAAGAAAACCCAAGTGAAATTGCTAATGTGATGCAGAGTCAGGCTACTCAAGATCTCTATGAAACAACATAAACAGGTATTTAAAAGAAATTATGAATTAAAAGTCTGACTTGGCAGAAGAATGCAGTCAGGCCCAGTAGGAAACTCGTGAAATCCCAGCACTTGGGAGATGGAGGCAGCAGGCACATCAAGAGTCATTCTTGACTGTACAGCAAGTTGAATTCAAGGCCAGACTGGGCTATATGTCATCCTGCCTCAAAAACAACAGCAAAACCAAGCCACCACAAAGAATCTACTGTAAATGAGTTAAGAAATGAGAATTATCCAATACACAATATTTTCTAAACTTGTCTAAACATGTTATTTGGTCTTTGTTTTCTCTCCTCCCTCCCTCCCTCCCTTCCTCCCTCTGTAACCCTGGCTTAGGATGGAACCCAAGGCTTCCTGTAACCTAGTCAATAAGCTATATAGACCCCCTTACATCAATGTTCCTAGACACTTATTTGCCTCAAATGAAATCCAGATTTCCCTCAGGACTTAGACTATAACTCGAATGCCAGGTTCCACTGCTTTTTTGAAATCATCCACACCCAACTAACATCCTGTCACTTGAAGGAGTTAAAGGTAAAAAATAAAGTACTCTCTGGACTTTTTTGTTTTGCTTTTGAGACAGGGTCTCATGTGGGCCAGGCTAGCCTTGAATTCCCTATGTAGTTAAAATTGACCTGGAAACACTGGAAACCTCTACCTCCTAAGTGCTAGTACTAAAGGTTTGTACCACAATACCAGTTGTCATCTTAACTTTTTTTTTTAAGATTTATTTATTTATTTATTTATTTAATATGAGTACACTGTCACTGTCTTCAGACACCCCACTAGAGGGCATTGGATCCCATTACAGATGGTTGTGAACCACTGTGTGGATGCTGGGAATTGAACTCAGAACCTCTGGAACAGCAGTCTGTGCTCTCAACCACTGAGCCATCTCTCCAGCCTTCATCTTAACTCTTTAAATGCCATCCATACCTTGGGAACCTTCAGCTCTAGTCTGTCACTGCATGTCTACGTTTCCTTTGTAACTTTTACCAGTGAAGTTCATTCTCTGACCCCAGTGTTTTCTATAATTCTCCCTTAGATATTTTCTGATATTTTATTATAAGCCCTTTGACTCTCTGAATTTAAAGGAAATGTTTTGTGATTGAAACCTTTGTGTGTTTGTATTCTGTTTATATGTATATATGAACAGGGATCTCTGAGTTCAAGGCCATCCTGGTTTACATAGTGAGTTCCAGGACTACACAGAGAGGGTTTGTCTCAGACCATTCTAGTAGTTTATTTAAGCTGAAAAGTAAAATCTGAATGTTACACAGCTAAGACACATATAAGCTATCACATACTTAGTTCAAAATTTACAGAGATAGATGAATTGAAGAGCACTTTTCTCCTTCACAGCCATTACAACCAATGTACATCGAAACATACATACAGTTAATAGAGGACAAAAGCAGTCATTTGCCATACCTCCACATCTGAAGCACTCCGGGGCTGAGCTTGGCATAGCATATTTAGTAATTGCAAAATTAATTCTTCAACATACTGAAGAGCATCATCACTAGACTCAAGAGTAGGGTGAACTTGCCCCTGAACCTGTAAACAAAAAGGCAAGTAATTAAAATGTGGCCTAGCCTACAAATACAGATTGAATGTTATCCAAAAAAAATCAGGGCTTCACAACCTTTGTTCCCAGCCTCATAAACCATGTGTGCCTTTTTAAAACTCTAGTTACCTAACTGTAATTTCAGTATTTTTTGCATATACTATGGTTTGCAATACCATGCAGAAATGGGAAACATGAAGGAGAGGCTAAGGTGGTCATAAACCATTGTTTATGTAGGACCCCTGCCCAGAACCAGTCAGGACAGCCATTCAGCATTCTACGTGGATGAAATTGACCTGCGATGGGTCTCTGTCCCCTTTTAACTCTACCTTCCTTACACAATAAGACCAAGAGGATATGTCTCCTGAAGTTCAGTAATAAATCTCCAGCATCTTGTAGTACTGCACAGAGCATCACAGTGCAAACAGTAAACACAAAGTTACCTTACATCAACTGGGGCCAAGAAGACGGCTCAGATGATAAAAACACAAGCCTGGTGACCAGAGTCTGACCCACATTTGTAACCACAGCACTTCTATAGCCAGATGGGAGTCTCAGACACTAGAATTGCCAAGAACCTGGCAGGCCAGGCAGCTGGGAAGTCAGCACAGAAGGAAAAAGAGAAACCCTGGATGCCTGCCTCAGCAAAGTGGACAAGAAGAGCTCACACCCAAAACACCTTGTCCTGTAAGTTTTCTATGTGCACGTGCACACACACACTCTCACAAGGTGGGCAATGAGCACTTTGACAATTTGTGACTTAGTCTGCTATACTGTGAGAAGATGGACAATCATTTAATAATCTTTATTTTTCCCTGACTTTTTTTCATAATCACTTAAGGCTGTTGGCTACTACAAAGGTTGCATTTTAATAACCAGCAAAACAGTTTTGCATCCCTTTATCACTTACTGTGGGTCAGAACTGTTACTCAACAATAGTCTAGGAATGGCAAGAGAAGCCATTCCTGATGAAAGTGATGTGTTTTAAGACATGCACCCACTGACAGAGGCATCCAGTATGGAGAGGATGACAGCCTCAGGCTGGGGAAAATGTTATTATTAGTTGTGATTTTTTTCTTTAAAATGTATATCCCAAGTACATTTGCATCTACTTTATATAATTTTAAAGGTAAATATTTGAAGGAAAATAATATTCTAACAACTCAGAACTGCATAAGAGAATATTTAAAACTTGAGTGATTTTACCAGTGAAGAAGCAGTCTGGAAGCTGAACCATTTACCTACACATTTTTAACCATAGTCAATAAATTAGCTGCCAACGTAAGTATAACTCGTTTACAAGTTTTTCTACTTTATTAGATGACTAGGGTGGTTTGAATGGTATGGCTCCCATAGACTCATGTATTTGAATGCTTGGCCATAGGAGTGGCACTATTAGGAGGTGTGGCCTTGTTGGAGTAGGTGTGGTCTTGTTAGAGCAAGTGTGTCACTGTGGGGGCACCAGCCTGAGGTCTTACATGCTCAAGCTACACACACAAACACAATGTGAAACACACAGTCCCCTCCTGGCTGCCTTGGATCAATTTGTAGAACTCTTAGCTCCTTCTCCAGCACCTTGTCTGCCTGCATGCTGCCATGCTCCCCACCATGATAACAGACTGAACCTCGGAAACTGGAAGCCAGGTCCAGTGAAATGTTGTCCTTAATAAGAGTTACCTTGGTCATGGCGTCTCTTTACAGCCATTGCTGTAAACCCTGAGACAATGGCTATACACAGTTAAAATAATGGAGAGCTGAGGAGTGAGGCTTTTACTCCAGTCTTTTCATTCACCAACATATTCTGAGTAATGTGTATAGGCACTGTGATAAGTTCACTCCTGTATACACTTATCATGGTGCTATTACCTTTTTAAATACCTTTTTAAAACTCTGGGAACACATTTTACTTTTGCACATTGAATTATGTGCCTTTATGGTTCAAACTGTCTTTCTATATCCTCATGGCTAAATTTACTAGCACTGAATCCTACAGTCACTTGGAGCAATGCTTCTAAGTGGCTATCAGCCAGGTTCCCTTCTAAAGGTTATTAGTGAGGGGGTTTCAGTCTCATAATGTCATGCAAATATAAGACCAAGTTTGAATGACTAGAGCCCAGTTGAAAATCAAAAACTGCAAAAAAATTTTAAATAATAATAATAAACTTGCACCTGCCAAGTGTGTATGTAGCAATGATACCTGTTCTGGTGAAGACCCCATCTTAAAAAAGATACATGCGCTTGGGAGGCAGAGGCAGGTGGATTTCTGAGTTCAAGGCCAGCCTGGTCTACACAGTGAGTTCCAGGACAGCCAGGGCTACACAGAGAAACCCTGTCTCAAAAAAAAAAAAAAAAAAAGACACATGCCTTTAATTGAGTTCAATAACAGACATAAACAGGAATTTTACTCAAAATGACAGCAATTCCATTTGTAAGACATAATCACCATAGTCAATAAAAGATAGCACCTTATGAATCTTAAACTGCACATAAGGACTGGCTGGCTTCAATCCTGATGGTTCACTTTATCTGCAGTAAACTCTAGCACATTATAGGACAATTTTATTTGCTATTATTACAAGATTTTGTATGAATTTCTGTCTATCTGATATATGAGCCATCCAAGGATACTGAGGAACCCTAGGGTAAACTGCCAGAAAACAGTGATGAATTCTGATGAATCTTTAATATCCCTTTCTAGCTAATGTCTCTCTAAAAAGCTAAAAAGGCTTTAGAAAGTCTAGATCTTCTATTTCCTTTATTTATTTATTTATGTGTGTGTGTGTGTGTGTGTGTGTGTGTGTGTGTACCTGTGTGCATGTGCTATGTATGCACATGAGTGTGCAACTGCATATAATGCAGAAGACAGAGCAGGACATAGGTGTCTTACTTCACTGTCTTCAGACAATGTCTCTTCTTAAACTGGAAGCTTGTCATTTTGGATAGGCTGGCTGTCTGTGAGCTCTAGAGATCTGCTTGTCTCTCACCAATGCAGGTCACAGGTACCCACTCATCCCTGGTTTTTGTTGTTTTAATGTGCATCCTAGGGATCTGAACCCAAGTCCTAATGGATGCAGAGCAAATACAACATAGACAGGCATATCCCCAAAGACCAGGCACATCCACAGCCTTCCTCTGAGTTGTTAAAAGCCAATGTCAAGGTCATTGATTTGCACACATTCATCAATGCAACAGGACATAGGGCAATGAGATCATCTGTAATGTATCACACCAAGAAATCAGTAAGTCTGTGAAAGCAATGACCCACCACCTTGGTGCAAAAAGCTTCCTAGCTTG
>JADRCD010222406.1:29967-49296 GCA_019843815.1 Montemys delectorum | reverse complement strand
TCTTTCTTTCTTTCTTTCTTTCTTTCTTTCTTTCTTTCTTTCTTTCTTTCCTTTTTGGTGGGGTGTGATATTGTGTGTGTATGTATGTGTATGTGTGTGTGTGTGTGTGTGTGTGTGTGTGTGTCTGTAAGACAATATTACTGAAAGAAAGATAATCAACATGTACAGAATGGTAGTGGATAAGGGAGAAATTAAAGTGAGAAGAGATCAAAAATTTATGTAAATACAGGGCTCACATAAAATTTTCAGAAAGATAAAAATTAAAAAAGGAAATTGAAATGAGCAACAAGAGTTATTATATTAGTTAAAAATCAAAGTTGCCCAATATTGTGCACCTGAAAACATAAGTGAATAATTGATCTTTTAGAACATTAGAATTGAGTGTAGATAAATTTTAAAATTTGAATAAGATACACTAATAAATGTTACAAATACTGAATAATTACACAAGCTGGAAGCTAATATTTCCTCCTACATAGAATCTATTAGCAAGTTAAACTTGTTGCTGAATGAGGTTTATTTTTAATTAAGTGATAAAAGTACTAATATGGGAATCATGCTAAAACAATATTGCAAGAGAGGAGAGATGTCTAGTTACTTTAGAGATGAGAAAAAAGCAGATTGACTGGTAGTGGCCAATTTTATCTACACTATTTACCTAGATATTTGTTTAGATACCAATGTAGATGTTGAAAACATAATGCTAAAATACATTTGTATTTAAGTGAATAGAATTGGAGGATAATTACCACTTTGACAATATACAATTAACTTTGGACAATTTACAATTGGCTTTGGACAATCAGTTGAATGTCTTAGGAGTAAAATAATGTATACAAACTGTATAGATGCCTGGAATGCTAGACTTTAATAAAGCTTGCATTGTGATATTCTTATTTTTGCAGATACCAACAATGATATAATATACATTCTTATCTAGATATAATAAGAGATGAATAATTAATAATGTTACTTTAAGATTATTGGAATTTGTATTCCCCTCCTTCAAAATATTTGACTGTGTTTCTTTTTTTATAATATAATATGGCACAATGTGTGTTTATTCTGAAATTATATATTTTGAGATACTGAATACTTGAAAACAGGCACCATACTTCAGTGCGATGGCTGAGATAAGTGCAGAAAATTAGGGTGTGTAAATGTCACACACATTCTATACAGTGCGATTGTCATATGAGACAAAGCACAATGGCTGAGATTAGTTATCACACTGTGAATACTACTAAATAAAATATTAAAAAATTGTTATACTTTTAGAGGTTTCTCTGAAATCATTATGAGCAGGATGCCCTAGGCCATTGTTAATTGACCCATGGGCATTATAGAGTCTGGTGTGTTGAGGAATATAAAATACTGTTTTCCAAATATGTTCTCAGCTCTTGGTTTGTATATGACTTTAAATTCACATGTGACAAGCCAATAATTTCTGGACTAGTTATATAAACTAAATGCATATTTCTATGTATACACACACACACACACATATATATATATGTATATATATACATATATGTATGTATATATATAAAACTATATATAAAAAGACTAATACAAATTACCTTCATTGTTCCCTTTTTCAAAACTTTTAATTAGTTTTAATTATGAGTATCAGTGCATGCCAGTGAGTGCATATATATTTGGCTTTGTGCAAAGAATGAGGTGACTGGGGATAATATTTGTATATCCCATTATTTTGCTTATCTAAAAGACAATGGAAGTGCATCAGTGGTTCCAGCAACTAGGTATAGCAAGGGAGGAAGTTCATGACTTAAACCTGGAAGAGATCTTAGGAAGAGTTCAGGAAGGAGAGGAAATGGGGAAATGTGAAGGGGACATTTATGTTTTTATTATTTTTTTTAAAGTAAGATCTTGTTAATGTTACTAAGAGCAGATCAATTATTTAAATTTACTTATTTTCACACAGTTTAAACATCATGCATCATATCTAAGTCTCATCCTTTGCATACTTTTGTGACTTATTCAATTCTTTTCTGACATTTTCAGACATTAAAGTTCAATGTTTAGTGTCTTAATCTGAAAGCATTGTGTCATTGTCCATTGCTTTATGACAAAATGTTGTCATATGGAAATCGTTTTGTTAAAATTGCCTTTCTTGTTGCATCTTTCTGGCACTTACTTCTTCAATGAATTGGCTTTTTATTTATTTCTTTATTAATATCATAATATTAACAAATGAACCTAAAATGTTATTAAAATAAACTTGAGTATAAAGCCCATACATAGGATAGTATAAACCACATTCATAAGATACTATAATAAACTGAGATTAGCTGTGTACATACTGTTGAATTATGAGGCTTTGCAAGTCCTCAGTTGAACCTTACAGAAGAAAAGAAGCTCCAAATAAATTTTAAGAATTTGATCCTGAAAAATATATTTTAAAAATGAAATATTCTTCATTATGACTTTTACCACAAGAAACATTTTATTTAGCTTTCCTGGGAAAGTTAAGCTGTAAAAGTATAAGGATGCTGAAAACTGGATAATCAAAAATCTTTTTAAATGGAATAGAAAAGGAAGCAGCATAAATTACATGTCAATTCAAAACTGAATAACAAAAAATTCTGTTCGTACATAATTTCTAAGAATGGAGAATAACAAATAAATTCTAGTTACCAGTTACTCTTTAGAGCAACATCATAAAAATTTTTTGGAATACAACCCAACCCCAAAAAGTTCCAATTTACTTAAAACATTAGGTGTTTCTTTGTGATTGTTTATTAAAATCTGTGTGATAACAATGTGTCAACCTTTAAATATTTGACAAGTTTAGGGAGTTATGCAAATAGAGAAGCTTGGACATCAGGACTACAAAGTTGGTTATATCAAGTAATAAATCAAGAATTGAATAGATGGATGCTTTTTCTTATTTTTGAATGTTTGTTGTAGAAAGTAAATTGAGATACTGGTGAAGGTAAATTTTACCTTTAGTAATTATTCAAAACTAACATCTACAATATTATTTAAGAAAAAGATGCTAAAATTTTAAGCAATTAAAGATTCCTCAGTTTAAAACTAAGGTCACATACTTACTAAATTGAATGTGGAACATCTTTCTAATAAGAATGTTCATAAATCAAAAAATTATTTCTTGGAAGGACAATGTATAGTGGGCAAATCTCTGATTAATGGTTTATGTATAACTATAATGGAGATTGAGGATGTAACTTCTGTTTGCTCATGTCAAAGTTACTAACAATTTATGAAAAACTTTACTAAATATAGAAATGAAAGATTAGAATAATTGATGTGTATACAGTATATTATATCATACCATCTACCATTAATATATTTGAATCTTATACTTTCTTTATCTTAATATCTTATCAGGGAAAAGATGGTGGTAACACACACCTTGGAAGGAAAAGTTGGGGGATATCTGTGAGTTCAAGGCCAGCCTGGTCTACATGGTGATAGAGGCTGACCTAGTTCTTCTACATGAATATGATACATGTTATAAACTTTGTGATATATTTTTAAAATCCTAAAGTTTCTAATTAGTATATACAAATTAATCAATAAATACAATACTGCATGTAATTTCATTGGTAGATTTAAAAAAATGTATGCCCCTTTCATGAAGATTATTTAAACAAATGTAATTTCTTTTACTAATAATTTGAGTCTAAAGTCAAGATCAAAGTTGAGGTATTGTATGAATTTTAGATTGATTTATGCTGTCCACAAACTTGCATAGATAAGCTATGACAATTATAAACATTTAATTGAAAAGACACAAAGTATGAGAATAATAGATGAGAAAAGTTTTAAAATTCTTAGATATTTTTTGAAATAAAAAGAGTAATGGAACCATGATTAGTAACGACTAAAAAATATTTCTCTCAGAGAGAATCATTACATGTTTTCTATTTTGTCCTCCTTTTACTATCTGTGATCTCAGTTACATTCACATGGGTCCTAGAAATAAAAAAGGATAAAACATAGAGATTTAATCAGTGGATGAAAAGAAACTTCCAATATTAGGAAACAAAGAATAATTTTAATTATTGGTCTACTTTATATATCCAAGAAAAGCATAGTTCTCTCATAGAATTCCATTAGTGGAATGAGGCTTTCACGATTTATCTAAGTAGGACAAAAAACATTTTCAATATTGACACTTACTTCATTGGTCTCAATAAAGACTGTGTATGGTTTCAATACCATGCCTTAATAGTTGCAGTGTCAGGTAACTAGTTGTTTGTAGGACATTAGAATAATTATAAAGTAAAATATAGATTTCTTTTTTTTTTTACTTTAAATGGCATGGAAATAGGATTACTGTCTCAAATCTTATTATATTCTAATATTTGGTAAAGTAAAAAGAAATATAGACGTTTATATAAATGTGAAGTGCCACTGTGCTGTGTGGAGGTAATTATTTCAAATACAGAATTGATGAGTCCCATGTGGCTAGTGAAAAGCACCACAAACTATTTATTGAAACATAGATATACTACATATGATGCCACTTAGTTATAATTATATAAGCCTAAAAATTAATTCATAATAATTATTACTTCTTAATCTTCAAAGATAGCCTATTTTTTGGCTATTATAAGGACTGGTTCTCTGGTTACAAAATGTAATGCCAAACTTTTTCATGTGAAAGAATTTATTTATTTATTTTTATTAGATATTTTGTTGATTTACATTTCAAATGTTATCCCCTATCCCAGTTTCTCCCCTAGAAACCCACTATCCCACCCTCCTCCTTCTGCTTCTATGAGGATGTGCCACTACTCAGCTATCCACTTCTGCCTCCCCACCCTCGCATTCCCCTACACTGGGGCATTGAGCCTTCACAAGATCAAGGGCCTCTACACCCATTGATGCCTGACAAGGCCATTCTCTGCCACATATGCGGCTGGAGCCATGGGTCCCTGATGAATACTCTTTGGTTTAGTCCCTGAGAGCTCTGGGGGTGGGTCTGGTTGGTTTATATTGTTGTTCTTCATATGATGTTGCATACCCCTTCAGCTCCTTCAGTCTCTAAATCCTCCATTGGGGAATTCATGCTCAGTACAAAGGTTGACTATGAGCATCTGCTTCTGTATTTGTCAGGCTCTGACAGAGCCTCTCAGGAGATATCTATATCAGACTCCTGTCAGTAAGCACTTCTTGGCATCCATAATAGTGTCTGTATTTGGAAACTGTATATAGGATGGGTCCCCAGGTGGGAAAGTCTTTGGATGGCTTTTCCTTCAATATCTGTTCCAAACTTTGTCTCTGTATTTCCTCCCATGGGTATTTGCTCCCTCTTCTGAGAAGGACATAAGCACCCACACTTTGGTCTTCCTTCTTCTTGAGCTTCTTGTGGTCTGTGAATTGTATCTTGGATATTCCAAGCTCTTGGACTAATATCCATTTATCAGTGAGTTCATACCATGTGTGTTCTTTTGTGATTGGGTTACCACACGCAAAATGATATTTTCAAGTTCCATCTATTTGCCTAAGATTTTCATGAATTCGTTGTTTTTAGTAGCTGAATAGTACTCCATTGTGTAAATGTATCACATTCCTCAGTTGAAGGACATCTTGTTCTTTCATCTTCCGGCTATTATATATAAGGCTGCTATGAACATAGTGGGACATGTTTCCTTATTATATGTTGGAGCATCTTTGGGTTTATGTCCAGGAGGAGTATAGCTGGGTTCTCAGGTAATACTATTTTCAACTTTCTTAGGAACCTCCAGACTGATTTCCAGAATGGTTGTACCAACTTGCAATCTCACTAACAATGGAGGAGTGTTCCTCTTTCTCCACATCTTTACCAGCATCTGCTGTCACCTGAGTTTTTAATCTTAGCCATTCTGACTGGTGTGAGGTGGAATCTCATAATTGTTTTGATTTGCATTTCCCTGATGACTAAGGATGTTGAACATTTCTTTAGGTGCTTCTCGTTCATTTATTGATTCATATGTATTTTTCTTTTTGTAGCTAAGTGTGCCTTCTGCAGTTTTGTGAGGCTCCAGTCAATGTGAAATCCTAGTGGATTTCATATGTATACAAACTGAAGAAGATGCCAATTTTCTCTTTATAAACTATAGAAATTTTCAGTATTATATCTTCAAGACCAATGCTGTCAATAATAGTCTCGTCTTTTCATTTCATTGAATTTTGCTAAGGAGGTTGAAGTAACAGAAACAAGTGCTGTTTCTGTAAAGGAATAATTCTCCCAAACTTCTTTTATTAAAATGTAAAGCTACAATGTTCAAAGCCATGAGACTCTATTGTTACTATTTAAGAAGAGAAAAATCCAAAGGGATCCTTATTCTGATTGTTCATACAATATACATACAATATTTAAGCATTTTTCTTATATTTAATAGTAAATAATGCAAATTAATAATATAGTCATTAATTATATGAGCCAAAAATGCATGAAATCATTCTCTTAATCTGAAGGTAAATTAATTTGAAAAGCAGAATGAAAGGTTTAACAATTCCTGACATCATTTAGTTGCAGAAAATTCATAACAGAAAATACATATTTTACAAAAAGGTATTTTACAATTAAAAATTAACCTTGCAGCCCTATAGGAGGAACAACAATATGAACCATAAAAGAGATTTTTGAAAGAGTTTATATCATTTATTTTTTAGAAATTAGACACCAATATTTAGAAATATTGTATTATGTCCTTAGAAGAGTTAATCCTATTTGGGTGTGAAAAAACTCACAAATCTTGTCATCAATGAAATACAATGTTTTTCAAGATCATTCACAAACTTCTTCATTGTAGCTTCCTAGATAAAGAAGGGTAAAAGTAGGTAGGTCTCCCTAGCATTTTCTTAGTTTTAAAAATGTTTTGATTTCACCTTTGATTTGTAAAGTGTATCTATATATTCCTCTGATATCCACCAAACATCCCTTCATTCATTTTTACACATATGTTTCTGCCATCTGTTGCTTTTGTTAATATTTCAGGTTGTAGTTTCATTACAGCATCCTTGCTTCTCTTTCTTGTGTCTAAACCAGTGGTTTTCCACTTATGGGTCACTATCCCAACAGTGGTTGCATGTCAGAAGTCCTGAATATTGGACATAACAGCAACAAAATTATGTTATGAAGTAGCAATGAAATAATTTTATGTTTGAGAGTCACCACAGTATGAGGAACTGTATTTAGTGGTCACAGCGTTAGGAAGTTTGAAAAGCATTGGATATTCCTATATCCTCCTCTCTACTCTCCTTCAGATTCAAGGACTTTCTTATTGATCAATTTTCAAGGCATGAATACATGTATATAAAAATATATATCTTTAAGTATTGCCTGAATTCATATATTTTATTTCTATGTGTGCTTTTAGGGTTTAGTGTTTAGCACTGGACAACTAATTGTTGCGTTCTTCCTTGTGGAGGAACACTTATCCTAGCTCTAGATTTATTTCATTGCCTATAGTTCTTTGTATGGTCCTAGTGCAATTGTAAAAGTGATAATTTTTCTTTATTTCATCTAGGTCCCAAATAAATGAGACAGAGATTCTAAAATTCATTTGGTGAATTTTTTTCATTTTCTCTTTCTTATTAGATTTTTTTATTTACATTTCAAATGATATCGTCTTTCCTGGATTTCCCTCCAAAATAAAACCCTGTTTCCTCTCCCTACCCTCTGCTCACCAACCCACCCTCTCCTGCTTCCTGGTCCTGGCATTCCCCTAAAATGAGGCATCGAGCCTTCACCGGACCAAGGGCCTCTCCTCCCATTGATGACCAACTAGGCCATCCTTTGCCTCATATGCAGCTGGAGCCATGACTCCCACCACGTGTACTCTTTGGTTGGGAGCTCTGAGGGTACTAGTTAGTTCATATTGTTGTTTGTCCTAAGGGGCTGCAAACCCTTCAGCTCCTTGGGTCCTTTATCTAGCTCCTTCATTGTGGTTTTACACCACAGTGTCTGAGCAGTTATCTATTCCTCTCCCCAAAGATACTCAGCCTTCCTTCTAACCATAACCCCAAGATTCTTGCATTTTAATATTTATCTGGCTCTCTCTGAGGTGTGTTCCCGTGGTGTGTCCTTGACCATCTCCTCCTGGCAGATCCTCTCTTCCACTCTCTCTCATTGCCTGACTGGGATCAGAATTGCAGCACTATTCTCTCCTCTGTTCAACCATTGGCTGACCAGCTTTTATTGACAAATCAGAGAATAAGTGGGGAGCAATACTTACACAGTACTGAGAAAGGAGATAGCTAGAATAAGCATTATACATGTCAGAATAGCAACAAGATATGGGGAAAAATAAATCAGAATTTGAATAATACAATGATTGCACCGTGCACAGTAACATTATTTCTACATTGTCAAGTTGATGGCTTTTCTCCATCCAGTTTTGGTGTGATCCTTAATGCCTTCATTTTTCGGGTCATGTTTGAGCAGTAATGTTAGTAAGATTTGCAGGTACAGCTTCTGATATTACTAGGAGACACAATCTGATAGCTAACATCCTGTTCTTCTTGATCTTATAAGACATCTGTTTCCCCTTCTGCAACTATCCATGAGTCTTAGTTGCAGGAATGTTTCATAAATGTATCAATTTGGTCTAGGCTCAACTCAGCATATTGATTGGTTGTGGTTTTCTGCAGTGGTCTTTATCTTTCACAAAGAGATGTGCTCTTGACCAGAGGTGAAGACTACACTCATCTGTGGGTATGAGGAAGAATGTTTATAGATTATTTTTCTGGATTATGCTGTTTTAGTAAATTTGTGGTTATGCATTCTCCCCTAATAATCATGATTTTTTTTTATTAGCACCATAGAGTTAGCTAGATTTCCAGTACCAAGCATGGCTTCATTCTTGTTAGAGTGTGTTAATTCCAAATAGAGAGCAGTTAGCTTCTGTCAAGGTAAGTGCCACTACAGCACCAACAGGATTATCTACCATGTTGAACAGTTTTATAGTTCCTAGGAATTATAGCTGAGTGGGAATTTTTGTTCCTTCTTTCCTTTGGAAAGCATGGTGCCATGAAAACTAGTTCTTAGAAGTGGGAATTCACAGCAGTTCCAAGCTCAGAGACTTCTACGTCCTGTTTCTGATGTGTGTACATATTTATGTTATTTTTCATTGTTATTTCATGCTATATGTATGAGTATTTTCCCTGCATACATGTAAGTGAACCACATTTGTGCAGTATCCATTGAAGTTGCTAGAAGAGTGTGGCATTTCCTACTGAATTAGAATTATATGCATTCATGAGTTAAAATGAGATTCTGTGAACCTAACTCAAGTCCTCTGCAAGAGCAGCAAGTACTCTTCTTAACTTTGCAGTCATCTACCCAATGCCAGATTATATATTCTTAAAATCCTGAAGCTAATGCCTTGTATATTACCTTGATATCCATAGTGGATCTAGTTATACTTTCTATTGAAAGAACAATGTTTCCAAATTTAGATGAATTTTTTTCTCTTCCTCTAAGTGCACAAACCTGATAGAAGTTAACACCATGGAAAAGGTCCATGGCTTAATTATAGAGGTCATTTAAGATAAGAGAAAGTTGGCAGGGCAGAATATGAGTTCACATTAGCATAACTGAATTCTAGATTTTAGTATACCTAAAAGGCCTCTCCCTCCCCTTAGGATTTCAGTCTATGTAAACTAATAAATTATTTCTGTATGTAAACCAGTTTGATGTTTTGAGTAAATGGGTGCTTCCTAATTGCTTTGCTAATATTTTTATGATTTGAGGAATATTGTTAGGAAGTACTCTGGTTATCTTTCATTCTCCCTTCTGAGTTTTCATTTGTATGACACCTTAAAGACTCACATAGAAGCACATCTCTACTTCTCTAATGATGTTGAGGATGGACATAGGTCTAAGTCTGGGCCAATGTGAAAAAAAAGAAAAATTCATTAGAGAAGATATTGGGGACAGAGGTACTGTTAATAGAAGGCTTTCTATCCTATTTCTCACTCTGGCGTGTTCATAAATCAGCAAGTGACTTCAAGGTAGATGATTCTCTTTTTTTGTATTACATATTTTCTTTATTTACATTTCAAAAAGGTAAACCTTTTCCAGTTTTCCCCTCTGAAAAAAACCCTGTTCCCTCCCCCTTCCTCCCTGTTCACCAACCCACACTCTCCCACTTCCTGGCCCTGGCATTCCCCTACACTGGGGCATAGAGCCTTCACAGGACCAAGGGCCTCTCCTCCCATTGATGACTGACTAGGCCATCCTCTGCTACATATGCTGCTGGAGCTATCTGTCCCACCATGTATACTCTTTGGTTGGTGGTTTTGACCCTGGGAACTCTAAGGATACCGGTTAGTTCCTATTGTTGTTCCTCCTATGGGGTTGCAAACCCATCAGCTCCTTGAGTTCTTTCTCTAGCTTCTTCATTGGGGACCCTGTGCTCAGTCAGGATGGCTGTGAGCCTCCACTTCTCTATTAGTCAGGCACTGGCAGAGCCTCTCAGGAGACAGCTATAACAGGCTCCTGTCAACCAGCACTTGCTGGTATCCACAATAGTGTCTGGGTTTGGTAACTGTATATGGGAAAGATTCCTAGGTGGGGCAGTCTCTGGTTTGTCCTTCCTTCAGTCTCTGCTCTATACTTTATCTCTGCAACTCCTTCCATGGGTATTTTGTTCCCCCTTCTAAGAAGGATCAAAGTAACTGCACTTTGGTCTTCCTTCCTTCCTTGTCGTGGTTTGTGGATTGTAGAGGGAGTCATGGACCCACCCATATGTACTCAAAAGTTGGCTGTGACCATCTGCCTCTGTATTTTTTAGGCTCTGGTTGAGCCTCTCAGGAGACAGCTATAATAAGCTTCTGTCAGGGAGTACTTCTTAGCATCCACAATAGTGTCTGGGTTTGGTGTCTCTATATGGGATAGATCCCCAGGTTTGCAGTCTCTGGATGGCCTTTGCTTCAGTTTCTGCTCCACAGTTTGTCTCCATATTTCATCCCATGAGAATTTTGCTCCTATTTTTTTGTTTTTATTGGGTATTTCTTCATTTTCATTTCAAATGTTATCCCCTTCCCTGCTTTCCCACTGGAAACATTCTATCCCATCCCCTCTGCATTTAAAAGAGTGTTCCCCCACCCACACAACCACTCTCACCTCCCCGTCTTGCCATTCCTCTACACTGGGGCATTGAGCTTTCACAGGACCAAGGACCACTCCACCCATTGATGTCCAACAAGGCCATCCTCTGCTACCTATGTGGTTGGAGCCATGGGTCTCTCCATGCATACCCTTAGGTTGGTGTTTTAGTCCCTGAGGTCTCTGGGGGAGATCTGGTTGGTTTATATTGTTTTTCTTCATATGCTATTGCAAACCCCTTCAACTCCTTCAGTTCTCTCTCTAACTCCTCCATTAGGGACCCTGTGCTCAGTCCAAAGATTGGCTGTGAGTATCTGCTTCTGTATTTGTCAGGAGACAGCTATATCAGGCTGTGGGTATTCTGAGCTTCTGGGCTAATATCCACTTAACAGTGAGTGCACACTATGTGTGTTCTTTTGTGATTGGGTTACCTAAGACAGATGATTCTTATTAGTGAATATAATGGAAAGAATAGCTTAGATGTGTTATTAAATTTATTTGTAAAGATTTCTACCTTTTTATTGTGGTTACATGAATTCAATATTTTAATCTTTTATAGATCCATATATGGAAAGGCAAAATAAATCTTAACTTACAGTAATTTCTCACTCTACTGCAAATTCCTAAGAACACATTTATTAGTTAATTTAATGCCCTACCCATAATATATTAGTCAAGCAATTTATTTTGTAGGGTTCTGTATATTTAATTGTCTATGAATGTCTACATATATTTACTTATTTGAATGTCTCTGCAGCCACCATGTTCCTGAACTAACCTCTAGAATATATTAACTGTGTGCCTTTATAATGTTTCTTGAGGATGTTTCTGTTTAAAAGTTTACAAGAGCTGTGGGGATGTCTTTTAAATACCACTTGTCAACAACCACTTTAGTTCCCAACAAATTTCTCAGAATTCTTAGTTACACTAATTCTAACAATTTTTTTCCTTCAAACATTTTTACTTTAATTTGATGAGTAAAACTCTAGAATGTCTCAAAATGTTCATTGAAAGAATGATAACTCACTGAGAATGCATAGGAAATGATGAAATTTGATATTGTTAAGAAAGGGTTAGGGATATTAGACAAAAAGCTCAGAATATCCAAGATACAATTCAAAGACCACATGAAGCTCAAGAAGAAAGAAGACCAAAGTGTGGATGCTTCATATTACCCCAAAAACTCAGAATATCAAAGATATAAAATACAGACTACATGAAGCTCAAGAAGAACGAAGTTGAAAGTATAGATGCTTCAGTCCTTCTCAGAAGGGGGAACAAAATATTCAAGGGAGGAAATACAGAGACAAAGTGTGGAGCAGAGACTGAAGGAAAGGCCATCCAGAGACTGTCTGCCCCACCTGGTGATTTGTCCCATATACAATCACCAAGAAGTGTTTACTGACAGAAGCCTGATATAGCTGTCTCTTGACATATACAGAAGCAGATACTCACAGCCAATCTTTGGACTGAGCACAGGGTCCCTAATGGAGGAGTTAGAGAGAGAACTGAAGGAGTTGAAGGGGTTTGCAATAGCATATGAAGAAAAACAATATAAACCAACCAGATCTCCCCCAGAGACCTCAGGGACTAAAACACCAACCTAAGGGTATGCATGGAGAGACCCATGGCTCCAACCACATAGGTAGCAGAGGATGGCCTTGTTGGACATCAATGGGTGGAGTGGTCCTTGGTCCTGTGAAAGCTCAATGTCCCAGTGTAGAGGAATGGCAAGACGGGGAGGTGAGAGTGGTTGTGTGGGTGGGGGAACACTCTTTTAAATGCAGAGGGGATGGGATAGAATGTTTCCAGTGGGAAAGCAGGGAAGGGGATAACATTTGAAATGAAAATGAAGAAATACCCAATAAAAACAAAAAAATAGGAGCAAAATTCTCATGGGATGAAATATGGAAACAAAGTGTGGAGCAGAAACTGAAACAAAGGCCATCCAGAGACTGCAAACCTGGGGATCTATCCCATATAGAGACACCAAACCCAGACACTATTGTGGATGCTAAGAAGTACTCCCTGACAGAAGCTTATTATAGCTGTCTCCTGAGAGGCTCAACCAGAGCCTAAAAAATACAGAGGCAGATGGTCACAGCCAACTTTTGAGTACATATGGGTGGGTCCATGACTCCCTCTACATACGTAGTGGAGGATTGCCTTATCTGTTATCAGTGGGATGGGAGATATTCAGTCCTGTGGAGGCTTGTTGCTCTAGTGAAGGAAGAAGCTAGAGGGCTGAAGTGGGTTTGGGTGGGTAGGTGGGGGAGTACTCTCTGGGAGGCAAAGTGGAGGGAGATAAGATGAGGGCTTTGCAGAGGAGAGACTATGAAGGGGAACAATACTTGAAATGTAAATAAATAAATTAATCAATAGAAAAAATTGTAAAAATATGGTAAGTAGTTGAAATATGAGAATGGGAATCAATGTTGTGATTTTATTGGTGAAGATATTATTTGATTTTAACTAGTTATAGTACTTAGGCAATATATAAATTATAGAATATGATTTTCCCAATTCAAGTAGTAAAAAGTGGTAAGGAAAGGAGAACTGTCCCAGTATCTTTAAGAATATATTAGAAGTTTCAAGATATACCTCAGTGGCAGAGTACTTATCCATCATATGCTAGGTTCATGGTATTAAGGATCAAGTAGGGTAGAGCAGACGGCTGACTGGGCAATGATCTGTGAGAAACTGAGTTTAGATCCTTAAATGTTGTTTAAACCTAGTACTCTTGTACATATCTGCAATCCCAGCATGCCTACAGCAACATGGGAGGTATTCTTTGATCTCCACACATGATCAGTAGTGTGTGCCCTGGCATATGCATGATTATATTCTCACACATGAACACCACCTCATACACAAAATCTGCTCCTGTATATAAGTGTACACAAAAATCAAAAAAGAGAAGTCATTGGGATCCTATTGCTCTTTTCAGTAATCAGGCTCTGTGTATTCGATTTGATATTGGAAGATTGAGAGGAATCCACAAAAGTTTAGGGAATTTGGCATGCTTAGGATAGAATCCTGGTTATTTTTCAAACTATTTCTAAAACACTCTTGAAAGTGCTACCATTAAGTAATTTCTTTGGACATGATTTGTTGTTGTTGTTGTTCTTTTGGTTTTTTGAGACAGGGTTTCTCTGTGTAGCCCTTGCTGTCCTGAAACTCTGTAGACCAGGCTGGCCTCGAACTCAGAAATCTGCCTGCCTCTGCCTCCCAAGTTCTGGGATTAAAGGCATGTGCCACCACTACCCAGTGGACTTGTTTTTTTTCCCCTCAAACTCTGCTACATGAAAATAAATTATATTTTTTACTTTTTTCCTTCCTTCCTTCCTCTCTTCCTTCCTTCCTTCCTTCCTTCCTTCCTTCCTTTCTTTCTTTCTTTCTTTTTTATTGTTTCTTTTTCTTTCTCTCTTTCTGATAAAGTGCTTTTGCAAACTAAAACAGAGAGAGAGAGAGAGAGAGAGAGAGAGAGAGAGAGAGAGAGAGAGAGAGAGAGAGAGAGAGAGAGAGAAGGAACTTACTTCTTGGAATGGACACTTCTATCAACACTCTTACTTTATAACCTGCACACAGTATTTGAGGTTGAGGTCATCAAATTATAATTTCACATCAGTAAAATTTTGCATTTATAAAACTATAGTAAGTTTCTATTTTGAAGTAGAGTGAACACAGTAATACAAAATATGTCTTTCCCCAACAGTCTCAGGGCATGGCTTACTTCCTTCTTACTAAGAGACATACCATGGAGAAAACAGGATCCTACAATGTATGAGGAAGCTTAGGGAATGTGGAACTAATTATTAATGCTATACTTTAAATATCAGTGAACACAAAACTTGTATTACAGATTGGAGAATTTTTCTCTCACTTACTACTAAGACTTTCAACTATTTTTAGTATTATTTTTGAAATGTTACCCATTATCCTAATCACTTCTTTAACTTTGAATTTTAGGAAAAAGTCATTTGACTTTTTTTATAGGTAAGGAATGTTGAGAGCATACTTCCATTTCTTATTATTGTTTTATATACCTTTGACTATTAGTTGCACTGAGTTGTCTTCTTTTCTTTATTCATTAAATAAGATGGTTCTTTGTTAATTTCACACATGGAAATGATACATTCTGGTTATGTTGAACTTCTCTTATATTGCCCATGTTCCTTTAATCCTTCACTTTCCTTCTACAAATTCCTTTCGAAGATTCATCATTTTTTATTTTGTTTTATGAAAGACTTAAGTTTAAGTAGTACCATATTTGTTATCACCTGATTGGGACTGTCTATTGAACCCAAATATAGACAACAAGGATACATAATAGAACTCAATGAGCATACCTTCCTGTCTATCAATAGCCAGTAGTTCAGCAGAAAATGGTAGAGACCCTGAGCTCATCCTTTTTCCAAATTGAGCTGCTAATAGGTCCATTCTTTTTTTTTTCTTTTGCCAATATATTTTCTTTTTTAAATTTTTTAAAATTTGTTATTAGATGTATTCATTATTTACATTGTAAATTTTAACACTCTGAAAACTTTCCATACTATCTCCCCTCTCTTTGCTCACTAACCCACACTTTCCAGCCTCCCTGCCATGCCATTTCCCTACCATGGGGCATCAAGCCTTCACAAGACCAAGGGCCTTTCCTCTCATTGATGTCCTATAAGCCTATCCCCTGCTACATATGTGGCTGGAGCCATGGGTTCCTCCATGTGTACGCTTTGGCTGGCAGTTTAGACCCTTTGGAGCTTTGGGAGTACTGATTGGTTCACATTATTGTTCCTCCTATGGGACTGCAAAACCCTTCAACTCCTTGGGGGTTCTTTCTCTAGCTATTCCATTAGGGACTTTGTGCTCAGTCCAACTGATTATTGTGAGCATCCATTTCTGTATTAGTCAGGCACTGGCAGAGGCTCTCAGGAGTCAGCTATATCAGGCTCATTTCAGTAAGCACTTGTTGGCTTTTACAATAGTGTCTGGGTAGTGTCACTGTATATGGGATGGATCCCTAAGTGAGACAGTCACTGGATGGCCTTTCCTTCAGTTTGTGCCCCAAATTTTGTGTCTGTATATCCTACTATGAGTATTTTGATCCCCATTCTAAGAAGGACCGAAGTATCCACACTGCGGCCTTCCTTCTATCTTGGTGTAACTCTAACTAAGCAAGTGAAATATCTGTATGATAAAAACTTCAAGTCTCTGAAGAAAGAAATTGAAGAAGATCTCCAAAGATAGAAAGATCTCCCATGGTCATGGATTGGTAGGATTAATATGGTAAAAATGGCCATCTTGCCCAAAGCAATTTACAGATTCAATGCAATCCCTTTCAAAATTACATCTCAATTCTTCATAGAGTTAGTAAGAGCATTTTGCAAATTCATTTGGAATAACAACATCAGCAACAAAAATACAACCCAAGATATCGAAAACTATTCTCAAAGATAAAAGAAATTTTAGGGGAAATCACCATTCCTGACCTCAAGCTGTATCACAGAGAAATAGTGATCAAAACTGCATGGTTTTGGTACAGTGAAAGGCAGGTATGTCAATGGAATTGCATTGAACACCGAGAAATGAACCTACACACCTATGGTCACTTGACCTTTGACAAAGGAGCTAAAACCATCCAGTGGAAGAGAGACAGCATTATCTTTTTTTTCTTTTTCTTTTCTTTTTTCCATTTTTAAAAATTAGATATTTTCTTTATTTACATTTCAAATGAAATCTCCTTTTCTGCTTTCCCCTCCAAAAACAAACAAAAACCCCTGTTCCTTCCCATGTCACCCCTCCCCCTGCTCACCAACCCTCCCTGTCCTTCTTTCTGACCCTGGCATTCCCCTACACTGGGACATAGAACCTTCACAAAACCAAGGGACTCTCCTCTCATTGAAGACTGACTAGGCCATCCTCTGCTACACATGCAGCTGCAGCTGTGAGTCCCACCGTGTGTACTCTTTGGTTTGTGGTTTAGCCTCTGGGAGCTCTGAGGGTAATAGTTAGTTCATGTTGTTTTTCATCCTAAGGGACTGCAAATCCTTCAGCTCCTTGGGTCCTTTCTCTAGCTCCTTCATTGGGGACCCTGTGCTCAGTCCAATAGATGGCTGTGAGCCTCCACTTCTGTATTAATTGGGCACTGTCAGAGCCTCCCAGGAAAAGACAGCATTTTCAACAAATTGTGCTGGCTCAACTGGCGGTTAACATGTAGAAGAATGCAAATCAATCCATTCATATCTCCTTGTACAAAGCTCAAGTCCAAATGGATCAAGGACTTACACATAAAACTAGATACACTGAAGCTAATAGAAAAGAAAGTGAGGAAGAGCCTCAAGCACACGGGCACAGGGGAAATTTTCCTGAATATAATATCAATGGCTTGTGCTGTAAGATTAAGAATCTAAAAATGGGACCTCATTAAATTACAAAACTTCTGTAAGGCAAAGGACACTGTCAATAGGACAAAACAGCAACCAGCAGATTAGGAAAAGATCTTTACCAACGCTACATCAGTTAGAGGGCTAATATCCAATATATACAAAGAACTCAAGATGCTGGACTCCAGAGAATCAAATAACCCTCTTAAAAATGGGGTACAAAGTAAACTAAGAATTCTCAACTGAGGAATACTGAATGGCTGAGAAGCACCTGAAGAAATATTCAACATCCTTAGCCATCAGGGAAATGCAAATCAAAACAACCCTGAGATTCCACCTCACACCAATGCAACATTTACTATTTAATGTAACATGTGCATTGTATCATATGGATTTTATAATATACTGTTCATGGATACATACTGTGCTTTTATTAGATTCAACTCACCCTTTTTATCTTCTCCTTTCCCTTGTTTGTTCTGCTGATCCATTTTTTCTTCCCATGTATTCATCTTCTATCTACACATCATTATCACTATTGTTATTTGTTATGTTGTCAGTTGTAGTAATAGTATTGAGGGATAAATCTGCTTCATTTAGGTCTTGAAGAGGAGGTCTTGGTCTCCTTTCCAGTAGCTGTACCACTGAAGAAAATACTTATCTATCACTCTCATTGGTCACTAACCACTTTTATATACTTGCAGAAAGGTAAAATCTTATGATCCACTCCCTCCTCATCTACAGTTATCTGCCTATGAATGCTAGGAGTGGAGCTCAGGGTCCCTTCTTCCCCAAGTGTCAGTATGTTTACATATCCAGAGTCTGCCCCCACCAAGTCACAGGATCTTTTCAGAACCAATATTATGCAGGGCAATATCAAGTAGTCATGACTGGCCAGATATCAAGAGTATAACAGTGATATCACGTTGGGAACAGGGGCTTTTATTTCATTACATTTATCCCTTGTCTCTTGTCTTCTTTTTCCTGTGCCTTGGGAGTGATGATACAGAAAACCAATTTAGACTCAAATTCAATATTCCTTTATGCTCAGACTTAGAATATCTGTGAATCTTGGCAGTTACCACTGTACACTGCAAAACAAAAACCTTTCTAACAAAACTTGTCTGTAACATTATTCCGCAGGTATAAATGCAATTATTTAGATGGAAAGTTGATATGTATATCATATTCATCTAGCAATACAATAATAGTAGCTTCTTCTATGACCTTCACGGTAACAGAATTTTGGCCAGATTTATGGTATTAGAAGCTCCACTGGAAAGGAACTAAAATGTTATCAAAGTGTGATTTGTTATCCCCATTACTGCCTTGGCATTGTAACATTAGTGTGATCACTATACCTAGATGACTAAATATCTAGTATCCAAGGCCCATGGTTAAGTAAGATTTATATTGGTAATTCTTCCCTAGCATCTAAATAGCTACTTCTAACAAAATGAGTTCTTGCCAGGAGGTGGCAGAATTAACTCCTGTTCTAGCTTGATTCCTTTATGCCCTTTTCCAAAGCCATGTGATATTTTTAATAACCATTTAGTTATGGTGGAAAAACAATAGCTATGGCAAATAATTTTGTTCCTTTAAGTGTCTCAGGAGTATCCCAAAACAACTACATGTAGGGATTACTTGTAGCCTTTCTTTGATTGATCTTTCCTCATTTTCTCTCCTATCTCCATGATCTTTGCATGAACTGAATTAGTTCTTCCTTCCCAAGTGCCAACTGTATTCATTTCATTATTTCATATGGTCTATTTCCTCTACTTAAAGCTTAAACTCTCCCCCACTTCCTTCCCACAGATTCTTCTTCTTCTTCTTCTTCTTCTTCTTCTTCTTCTTCTTCTTCTT
>JADRCD010222406.1:0-29957 GCA_019843815.1 Montemys delectorum | reverse complement strand
TTCTTCTTCTTCTTCTTCTTCTTCTTCTTCTTCTTCTTCTTCTTCTTCTTCTTCTTCTTCTTCTTCTTCTTCTTCTTCTCTTGGCCTTACAAAAGTACATGTATATGTATGTGTATGTGTATGTGTATGTGTATATGTATATATTAGAATACACATATGATAAAAAGCATGGGATTTCTTCTCTTTTGGACTCTACTTAATATAATATTTTCCATTTCAACCCATTTTCCACGTGCCCTAAATTTGAGCTTTCTTTATAGCTGAATGCAGTTTCATTATATGTGTATAGCATGTTTTCCTTAACCATCCATTGTTGATCGACATCTAGGTTGATTCCATTTCTTGGATATTGTGAGTAGATCAATAATGAACATGGTTAAGTAAAATCTTTGAGGAGGATTAGTCCATGCACAGCTTGATCATATGATACCTTTTTTTTATTATTATATTTGGAAACCCTTATTGACTTCTATAATAGTAATACCCATTTACACTCTGGTCAGCAGTAAAATATGGATCAAATTTCTCCATAAATTTACTAACGTTTATTTTCATTTAATTCTTGAAAATAGCATTTTGAAGAGAATGGGGTGAAATGGAATTTCAGTGTGTTTTAATTTGCACTTTATTGAAGGATAATGACTATACTTTTCTATTAATTATTTTATTTATATTTCAATAAAATTTCCCCCCTAACTGGCCCCCCCTTCATGAGTCCCCCACCCAATTCACCCTCCCCTTCTCCTCTAAGAAGATGCTCCCTCACATACCTACATACTTCCTCCTTCCCCTTCTATATCCCCCTATTTTGGGACATCAAGCCTCCATAGGACCAAGCACATTCACTCTCCCTGAAGCCAAACAAGTCAGTCTTCCACTATATATGTAGCAGGACTCACTGATTAGCCCATGTACACTCTTTGGTTGGTGATTTATTCCCTGATACTGCTGAGGGACACTTGTTAGTTGATACTGTTTTTCTTCCTATGGGATCTCAATCTCCTTCAGCTCCTTCAGTCCTTCCCCTAACTCTTTCATAGAGGTCCCCAACCTCAGCACAATCGTTGGCTGTAAGTATCTGCATCTGTCTCAGTCAGGTGCTGGTAAAGTCTCCTAGAAGATATACAGATATGCCAGGCTCCTGTTTGCAAGCATATCATGGCTTAGCAATAGTGTTGGGGATTGGTGCCTGTGTACGAGATGGTTCACAAGTTGGGCAGTCTCTGGATGGTCATTTCTTTAGTGTCTGCTCCATTTTTGTCCCTGCATTTCCTGTCTACTTGAGTTATTCTCTTCAGGTTCCATGATCACACAGTTGGGCATTTCGATGAAGGTCATCCCATTGGGTCCTGGGAAAGTCTCACATTCCAGGTGTCTGGGACTTTCCAGAGATTCCCCCTGTCTCCCACCCCTTACTGCCCAAACACCTATAAATGCTTGATCTTTTACAAAGAAGATAAAACCATGCAGTGGACAAAAGACAACATCTTTAACAAGTGATCTGCATATAAAAGAATGCAAATTGATTCATATTTATCAACTTGTAAAAAGTCTAAGTGGATCAAGAATCTACACATAAAATCAGATACATTGAATCTAATAGAATAAAAAATGGGAAATAGCCACAAACACATTGTTGCAGGGGAAAATTTCCTGAACAGATCACCAATAGCTCAGGCTCTAAGATCAAAAATTGTCAAATTGGACATCATGAATCTGAAAAGATTCTGTAAGACAAAGGACACTATCAATAAGACAAAATGACAACCTACCAATAGGGAAAACATCTTCACTAACCCAACATCTGATAGTAGGCTAATGTATCAAATATACAAAGAACTCAAGAAGTTAGACTCCAACAAACCAAATAACCCAATTAAAATGGGCTACAGAGCTAAACAGAATTTTCAACTGAGGAATCTCAAATAGCCAGGAAGCACTTCAAGAAACGTTCAAAATCCTTAGTCATCATGGAAATGCAAATCAAAATAACCCTGAGATGTTGCAGCCACCTGCAACTACATGCGAATGGGTCTTCTGGAAGAGGAGAAAGAAGGGGCCTACTGGAAATTAAGGGAATCGGATGGAGAATAAATAAAAAATGGGACCGAGACATGGTTCTGTTTTCAGTCCAAAGTGTATTATCCAACTGAGAAATCAAGCAAGCAGGCAAAACCTGCCCTCAGTCCGCCAGCATACCATGGCCAAATTAGCCTCTGGATGCTTGGTCACAAACTCAGGCGAAGCAATTACTCAGGATGTAGCTGTTAACAGCACTGGGTACCTGTAAGCAGGGACCTCCAGACAGAGAGTGGCAGAAACAAAAGGGCTTTGTTAAGCCTTGCCTTAGGTGGGCCAATTGCTTCTGGCAAGGCAAGATCTGGGACAGCCAGCTCCTGGCTGGGAGGAGGTAACACTAAGATTCCACTTTACACAAATCAGAATGGTAAGATAAAAAACACGCAATAGAGATTAACTACGGAGCAGAGACTGAAGGAAGGACAAGCCAGCCTAAATATAGCTATCTCCTGAGAGGCTCTGACAATACCTAATACAGATGTAAAGGCTCACAGCCATCCATTGAACTGAGTACACGGTCCCCAATGAAGGAGTTAGAGAAAGGTTCTTTGGAGCTGAAGGGTTTGCAGCCCCTTAGGACGAACAACAATATGAATTAACTAGTACCCTCAGAGCTCCCAGGGACCCAACCGCCAACCAAGGACTATACACGGTGGGACTGATTGTTTTGGCAGCATGTGTATAGTATAGGATTGCAAAGTTGATCATCAATAGGAGAAGAGGCCCTGTGAAGGCTCTCTGCCCCAGTGTAGGGGAATGCCAGGGCCAATAAGTGGGAGAGGGTGGGGTGGCAGGCATGGGGATGGGGGAGGCAACAGGAGTTCGTTCTTATTGTGTTTGTTTGTTTATTTGTTTGTTTGTTGGAGGGGAAACTGGGAAAGGAGAAATTTACATGTAAATAAAGAAAACACCTAATTTAAAATAAAAAATAAAAAACAAAAACAAAAACAAACAAACAAACAAACAAAAACACATGCAACAGCAGATGTTGGTGTAGATGTTAAGAAAGAGGAACAGTCTACCATTGCTGGTGGGATTGCAAACTGATACAACCACCCTGGAAACCAAAACAGTGTTTCCTCAGAAAATTGTTATACTTGAAGACTCAGCTATACCACTCCTGGGCATACAGTCAAAAGATAAGCATATATGTTCTACTTTGTTCATGATAGTCTTATGTATATTAACTAGAAGCTCGAAACAACCCAGATGTCCCTGAACTGAAGAATGGATACAGAAAATGTGGTTCATTAACACAATGAAATACTACATAGCTATTAAAAATTCAGATACTGTAAATTTTACAGGCAAATGGATGGAACTAGAAAATATCAATCTGAGTGAGGTAACCCAGCCACAAAAGAACATACATGGTATGGATATTAGCCAAAATTTTCAGAATACCCATGGTACAACTTATAGACTATATGAAGCTTAGCATGAAGGAAGGCCCAAGTGTGGATGCTTCAATCGCACTTAGAATGGGGAAAAATCATCACGGAAGGTAGAGGAAAGAGAAACCTGGGTGGGAGAAGGGAGAGGAGGGAAGAAAGGGGGTAGATTCAGGTATGGAGGAAGACAGGAGAGAAGTGCAGAGGTCCAGGAGAATGAAGAGAAATATGCATGACTATATTTTTAAAGACTTCGTATATTTGTTTTTAAAGAATGTTCTATTCATGACCATCTTTGAAATTAAGAACAACTATTGAGGCCAAAGAATAGTGTAGTAAAAAAGACTATAAAAGCCAATGCAAATACTGCAATGTGAATATAAGAAAGAAACAAGTCACAAAAATACGAACATGAAACCCACGACTTAAGGTGACAAAAAAAAAAAAAAGAAAAGAAACAGAACAACAACAACAACAACAACAACAACAACAACAACAAAACCAAATCAACTTGTGTAACTAACCCAGGGACACAGACCTTCCATGCCTTAGAAAATAACCTAAGGCTTCTTGTAATAAGAAAACATTAAAAACATTGAAGATGTAATAGTATAATGATGCATGCCACACATGAACTTATATGTAAAACTACACTTAATTGAAAAAAAAATTATCTAAGAAAAACAAAAGAGCCCCTGACAAAGTAACATAAAAACCCTTATACATCAAGGCCTTAGAGTTAACTGAGCTACTGTTGTGGACTGATTCTGCATCTTAAAATTGCCATTTCTCTTGGTAAACTGTTCCATGTTCTGTTGGCCTTGTGTGTCTTTGGTCAACTTTTTGTTCAAAAGCACAAGAACTTTCAATTCCCAGTGGTACCCACTGACTTCTGAAGTCAGCAGATACCATTATCAATTGAACTAAATGTTTCTAGCATATTCAGGAAGTCTGTTTTGCCAGTCAAGAATTACTGAGCCGAAATATCATCTCTTAATAAATCAATTTATATTAAATAGATATCCTAACTAGAGTATTCTGAATTGAACAATGAGTATTTTAGCAGTTCTTCTTTTTTTTTTTTCAAAATGATTGTCTTAGCTTACATTAGCAACTCAAATTCTACAGGGTATCTTTGGGAAATGTAAATCTTAATTTTCATGAGTAAGATGGTGAAATTTCAAGAGGGTATGGTCCTTTTGGTTCATATTCCATAACATGGTGAAATAGCTGAGATGGAAATCTCTGGACATGAATGTTCATGGTCTTTTCCCATATATGAATGATAATGAAATAGTTTTCAAAATGGTATCTCACTTCTCTATTTTTAACCTATAAAATTGGTGCCTATTAAGATTTTTATATATACTTCCAAAGAGCTATAGGATAGTTCATTCCTTCAAATCTCGTATCCAAGTGAAATAACAGTTTACTTCCTGTCTAACAGAAATATTCTATTTAATATACTAATACACTATGAGAGCTAAGTCAATGTAGAGGGAGATCCTTCTCAAAAATGGCCGTACCACATATCATAGGAATTAATACAATACTGGGGTAAAATAGACAAAATCTCATAGAAACCCAGAAAATTGTTATATTTTATAGCTAAATAACCGAAGTAGAATATTCAATAGCGTTATCATTACTTCATGTCACATAACAAAAAGTTTATATGTAATAAGAAAGTAGTTTCAAAAGAATATCAGCTCATAAGATAGGTATACTTAATAAGATAGGTATACTGTAAATGTATTGAATGAGTTTCCATGTCCCAAGAGGGTATTGTCATTGGATGCAGAGTGATTCTTTATTTTATATGAGTACATCAATACTTAATGTTTTACTTTCCTTTACTCTATTATTTTCAACGTTCTATATAGATGTATATGATATTTTCTCAACCAAAGCAAGATATTTGCAGGAGAAGTTATAGTACATGGTTTTACAGTCTTTCTCTTCCCCTGTCATAACTAATATATAGTATACCCAGAATCTTACAATTAGCTGAAAATTTGAAAGTAGTAAGAGAAAGAACCCTATCCCTCTTTAGGATTAAAGCAACAGAATCAGGTGGTATTCAGTCTCCCTGACACCTTGTCTTCTGGAAGCCAGTTGTTCTTTTATTAAAAGAAAACAAAAACTTTGAAATGATAGTATCAATCGATGTTAAATAAAAAGATGTGAGACTGGAATAGATAGAAAAACTATATCAGAGCATACTAAAACCATCAAGCTAATACTTTAAATACATGATAGATTATTATGTAGGTACTATATATTTATATGTTTTTTATGCTACATGTTATTATATACATTGTTTATATATAATTTTTATAAAATAGATTTTATGAATCAATGCTTTTATTACTCTACCAGTTTCATGTGTATAGCTTTGACATTATGTATAAAATAATTTTTAATTTTGAAACTAAATTGATAAATCATAATTTTATAATCATTCATGTGAATGACATTTAAGGTAAACCTAAATCAAATGATAGGGTAAAATGATATGGAGGCATATCTATTCACGCTTTATACTAGACAGGCATTCAAGCACTTATGTGACTATTTCAGTAAGACTGTTGACCTGCCAATATTCAGTTACTACAATTTATATTCCCTAGTTTGTTTAGCATATGACATTGCTGGTTTTATAATCTTGATCCTTTCTCTAAGTATGGTGTTGTAAACTAGTACTGAGTGGGAAATGAGAACTAAAAAACTACTCTATATCATCATAAAAATGATGAAAATTAGAAACTACTATTCATAATACAAATGGTTTTAGAAAAAAAATCATTCATAAAAGAGAGTAAGAGAATTTGGCCCGACTTAAGAAGTAATACTATGCTCAAAAAATTCTCTTAATTCTAAAGTCTACAATTTTTTTATCTTGTTGCCATGGTAATAGTCTTAAAATTGGCATGGCATTTCTACCTTTGCTTATTAAGTCAGAAGATAGTTGTTGGTATCTTGGGAGACCAGGTACAAGAAAATTAGTTATGCTTGTGAAAAAGACAAGCAGTAAGTGAGAAAAATAAATGGGCTTGGATTTTGTTGCATTGATCATCTTTCTACAATTGGCCTAAACCAATTATACAGTGTGTCTTTTTGATGTCTTTATTATTGCTGAGTGGTTTTGGCTGTTCTGGAACATTTTATGTAGTGTTGCATCAAGTTAACCCAACAGCCCTGCTTCTTTTTCAGATACAAAGATTTTAGGCATGCCCAGTTCTAGCACTAAGTTTACAATCTGAAAAGAATGGAATGGGAATTCATTGTAATAGCTTTGACTGAATTTTCAGTTAAATATATAAATGTGGAACACTGAAATTTATTCTATATGAGCCAAATAATATTTATTAGTATTGTCTCTTGTTTTTAGGATCTTATATCATCTTCAATAATAGTATACCAACTCTTAAATAATTAATGCTATATACTTGCTAGATATATACACATATATGTTTATATAAAAATAAAGAATTTAAAAATCAATAATTCTGACTTTTTATATGATATTATTTCTATAAGTATCTAAATATCTGCTAATGAATTCATTCTAAATAGTTTTTAGTTGGCAACCTTGTTACTGCATTATTAAAAAGTATTCACATTGATTTTAAATAAAATATGAAATTTCTGAATATCTAATAATAACTCATCATATTGATAGTTTACTTTTTACTTTAGTAATTTGTCAAGAATTACCTTACAGAGGGTCTCTGGTTCACCATAAGAGAATGGAACAAAGGTTTTCCACTATCATGAATCTGAAACTTATAAAACTCCTCTTTTTCCAAATCTCTATCAGAGACTTGGATCTGGATATGGCAACATTGGGGAATAAGAGTTTTCACTACACTCTTCTCATAATTTTACAGTTCTCTAAAGTTATAATTTCAGCATATATAAATAGATAGATAAGCTCTATTTCCTATTAATTTTCATTTTTGCAGATCTAAATCAAAGTTTAACTTTAAACAAACAAGCAAAAACCAAGATTTTCCTTTAAAGAAATCAAGCAAGATTTTTATGGGAAGTATGTGGATGTTTATCATTGTGGACAGTATTAAAAGTAGATATAAATCTGTAAAATATGTAATTGCTAAAGAGTAGGGGATAATTTTGAGAAGAAAATTCATTTGACAATGCAATAGAAGAGGTAAAAAATGAAATATTACACTGTGTTTATCTATTACTGGGATGCTCATGAATTTGAAAAGAGTAATATTTATAATGTGACAAAATGGAAACTGAACAGTAATGAGATTGAACTGAGAAGCAAAGCCAAAGTATTTTGAATTCCACTTTTACTGAAGACAAACATATGCATAGCAAATTATAATGATTTTCTAAGTATGCTACACCATTGTATGTGTTGTGCCTTCACAATGATCCTTGTATGCTAGCCTCTACATAAAGATTGTAGTATTGAATGAAATGTGAATATTATTTTTCTCTTTTCCATTTTGTAAGCTCATCAAGTAATGATAAATTGGACATCTCACAATGTAGCTAAACTTTAGCCTTTGCACAAAATCAGTTTGTTCTTATCATATCCATCATTTTCACTTCGCTGATTTGCACAGCAGAGGAACCACCTGCTAGTCATTTTATCAAATTATCCAAAGGTACTTTGTGGCTCTTGCCTTTATTTATATCCTACCTCGAGATCAAATAAATAAATCTTCTTATTTGACTAGCTTGTAAATTGTTTTATTTATTGTTACTTGATTTTTTTTTTTTTTACTTTCAAAACTTGGTGCATGCTAGGCAATGCAGTTTGAGGGTAATTGTTGTTCTTGCATGGGTAAAATTACCAAACATTAAGATTCCAGAGATGACTGATATAATCACCTGAAAATCTACTTCCTACTGGGTGTTATTATTGACAAAAATGGATGTACTTCTTAAATATTTAGAAAAATGCAAATGTAACAAAGTTAGAAATGATAATTATCCATTCTAGGAACAACCAGGCTCTGATTGTTACCAATAAGGTAACAAATATGCTAGGATGATATACTGAAACAGCCAAAAGAAGTGCAAACTATCATGTGGGATATAAGATAACATATAAATTTCATGTTGAACGATGATCCTGAAATGCTGGTTTTATAACTGTTTCTAAGAAAGTTATTTAGAAATAAACCTTTTTACCAACTTAACACAGCTTCAAGCTAATTTATCATAGTATGAACTGCTTTTCTGACTTAAGACATAAACTATAAATTTCACACATCTTTTATGATATTTAAGTTTGGATAGATATGAGTGTTTCTTTTTTAAAAACTTGCTTCAAAGCTCTTTAAATGTTTAAGTTGGTAAATACCCTGACACACATCCTTGAGAACTGTGGCTTGGCTGCCCATCTTCATGAAAGATGTGCTTAAAGCTGGTAATATCAGGATATCTTGTAGCCACAGCATTTTGGAATAGGAGACAGAAACAGATGCATTCATGATGAGAGTTGACAAGTGAGACTCTGCAAATCAGTAAGGTACAGGTTCAGGGTAAGACCTTAGTTGAATGAGAGAATAAATACATAACCAAATAGATGTAAAATGATAAAGAATAGCCACTCAGTGTCTTTATCTGGCATGCACACACAAACAACCATAAAAACATACATGGCCCACTGTATAAACACATACACACACCAGGCTAAGAAGTACCTATCTCAAGCAACACATGCAAATTCACACATCACTGAAATTAAGTGCACACATACACACTAAAGTACAAAGCACTTTAAATATATCTGTTTTAGTATATCAAATATTATATCAAATATGTAAGAATTAAAAATAAAATTTGATATAACTTTATGTATTTGATGTAACATTTATACTTAATTAACTCATCTTATGTATAATACACCAATATTCTTGAGCATATTAAGCCATGCATATTAACCATGCATATTAAGTGACTGATATTAATCTTCACTTTTTAATGTCCTTGTGCACTTCTATACAGTCACCCTCAATTTTGCTATTGTACGCAGAAATTAGGCCTGTCTTCCCTATAACTTTATAAAAATTCAATCATATAATCATGATTATTTTGGGTTTGCTCAACAAATAAATTGTTCATTTCTTTTTGGTTTTGCCTTAGTTTTTCTCAACAAAGAAAGTGTTCATTTGCATTTTGTTCCCCTTCTTTATGCTTCCTCCAATATCTCCGTACTCACTCTCTCCAACATTAATAAAATCATTGAGGAAGACACACCCAAATGGAAATGCACTTATGTTCATGGATTGGACAGATCCATATTTTGAAAATGTTCTCAAGGCCAAGAGAACTTACATATTCAATTCTGTCTCAGCCTAATGCCAATGAGATGCTTCAGTGAACTAGAAGTTTCAACTGCAAAATTCATACAGACATATACAGACAATCCACTGAGTAGTTAAAACCTATCTTAAATAAGAACATAAAGCAGAAAACAACAGAATATTGGACTTATTGTCTTCAGATATGCTGTAAAACTACAGAAACTCAGCCATGTAACTTTAGAATAACACAGACACACAAACATAAATGGCATGTAATTGAGGGTGTAATAATCTAGGAGGAAGCCCAAACATCTACAGTAAACTGATTTTATGCAAAGTACTAAGAGCCTGTGGTGGACAAAGCACAGTCTTTTCCATATATGATGATGGAAAGAACTAGACTTCTGCATGTAAGATAAAACTAGATTTCCATTTCTCATCACTTTGAAAAATAACTCAGAATGGACTTTAATTTAAAACTAGAAACTATGAATCTACTGTAAGGAAATGTAATAGAAATAAACACATATTAACAGGTGATTAGTTTTTTTCTGGATAAGTACCTAAGCCTGCCACCTAGTATTTTCTGAGTTGGTTCGGGGGATAATGACATGTCCTAGCTTACATAATGAATCCCAAAATAATGTGAAACAACTTAGAAGCCTTTTTCCTAGTCCCAAACCCATGTACAAGGGCAATACCATGCAGCTCTGGCAAGAAACCAGTTCTTCCCACCTCCTAATCTTAAAACATGGCATATGATTTGCATTTAGGAACCTCTAATTATTTACTTATTTTTTTTCAAAACAGGGTTTCTCTGTGTAGCCTTGGCTGTCCTGGAACTCACTCTGTAGACCAGGCTGGCCTCGAACTCAGAAATCCTCCTGCTTCACCTCCCAAGTGCTGGGATGAAAGGCATGCGCCACCACCGCCCGGCCCAATTAATGTTTAATAATAAGCTCAAGCCTCTGGGTTGGACATTGTCTTACAGATTACCCAATTAATCCTGCTCAAACTGACCCCAGCAGTATTCATTGTTCTGGGCCCCTAAATGGAAGACACACATACATACATACACACATAGCCTTAATATTTTAATATGCGTTTAACACCCCAATGGCTAGGCAACTTCCTAAACTCCAAGTAGCTAACACAATCCTCTAAGATACACCTGTGTTATTACTTACTGAAATCCATATTCCATCTTTGTTGGCTTGGACACAGTGGGAAGGGGAGAGCTGGGCTGCTCCCCCCTCGTTCTTAAATATCCATTGTCTCTCTCTCTCTTTCTCTCCTGTACTTCAGGGCTGATGACTCTCTCCTTCCCTTGCATCGCGGTTATCTCTTTTCCTCATCCTTTCTCAGTTCCCTTGACTGAGAATCCCAACGTTCTACCTCTGTCTCCCTGTCCAACCATTGGCCACCAGCAATTTTGGGGACCAAATTAGCATAATGCAAGCAGAATTAGACCAAATCCATAACAGGGAGAATGAGATACTTACATAGGAGTACAGTATAATAACAAAAGTCATTTTATTACTACCTTTATTTATGTTTGGTTTTCTTTTATGTTTTAGTGCAGTATTCTTCGTTTTCGTTCTAGGTCCCTGAACTATGTAGCCTCAGTTTCTTGGTTATCCAAGTAGTTTTATGAATAGCTTCCATATCATGGAGTAGGCCATAAGTAAAATCAGCTATTAGTTGATTACTGTTGCAAGCTTCGTGCCAACACTGTCCTATCATATTTTGCACGTAGTATACTATAAAAGGGGGGCTGTGTCATGCTTTTGACAGTGTGCAGAATAACTTTCTGTAAGAAAGACATTGTATTGTAGGGATTAATGATCTATGTAGACAGCATCTCTTCATCTCCATGCCGAATGAGTAGTATCGGTGTCGCCTTCAGTGATGGTAACTTTCTGTGAGTTTGAAGAAATAGCCTAGTCAATGTCCTTGGATGTAGAGAAAATTTTATGGGGTCAATTTGGCCAATAATTTAATTAGAAATCACCCAATCTTTGTACTAGAAGCTTTGGGGACAGGAGATGGCCAGTTTACACTATGTCTCCTGAATTATTTGGCAATTACTTTTAGATCACACACACACACATACATATACATACATATATACATATATAATTTAGGTTTCTACTATATTAGGTTTACATATATCCATTAAGTACTCCTTAATTTTACCTGTCTCTCCCCATATTCCTTCCCACTACCCCCATTTTTCATTACCATTTCCACTTGACCCTGTCATTCCAAACACTTTTAATCCACCAATATATATCTATTCTATTTCCTTTTTCTAATCTTGTTAATTTTCTATTATTTAAAAATTGGAGCTCTCATGCTCTTGTGAGGAGTGATAATGTTGATCAGCAAATTCCAAGTTTTAATTTTAGAGGAATAAGAAACCTGAACACTACAATTGTTGTGGATAACAGTGTTTTCCTGTTTCCCTGTATATTAGCACAAGTAGAAGTCAAGACTTGGAATAGTGATAAATGTTTGAGGTTGCATTGTGTCTATCTTAATTTCTTTTCACAATTACAAAAGGAGCATTAATAAATGCAACATTTTACTGAGATAATATGGACAATTTAATATTTGACCTATAACATATTAAAGATAAATAAAAAACATTAAAAGTAAATAAGGACAAGTAAAATGAAAAACTAGAGTAAGAAATAATAAGCTAATTTAACTGCTATGAAGGAGAAAATATCTAACTTATGATTCCCTGCCATAGAGCTTTGGGGTCTGAAATTTTCCTTGTTTGAAATTCATAAATGAATTATTAAAGTCATCCTCAACTTCAGAGAGGAAATTGAATGATCAAAATAAAAATATTATGGCAAACTTTATCATTGTACAAAAATAAACAGAGATAGTCTTTTGAGTTTTCATAGGCAGACATGTAATAGATACTTTCTAAATTGCTTTTTATTTTATTTTATTTTTTTATTTTTTAGGGGGGAGGGGAACCTGGGAAAGGATATATTGTAAATAAATACAACATCTAATTAAAAGAAAGAAAGCACACATGCATACAATCAAAAAATAAAATAAATAAATATATATGAAACAATGAATGTCTATTTATATATAAATGTCTAAATATAACTATAGCAGATATATATTAATAAAAATTACTTGAGTATACTGTGCTTGCTTTAAAAAAAACTAAATAGTTATCAAATATAATGATTTCTTTCTATATAAACTATTATTTAATTCTCTTGACAATGACTAAGAATCCTTTATGTGCTTCTCAGCCATTTGGTATTACACAGTTGAGAATTCTTTGTTTAGCTCTGTACCCCATTTTTTAATACGATTATTTGGTTCTCTGTAATCTAACTTTTTGAATTCTTTGTATATATTGGATATTAGCCCTCTAATCAGATATAGGATTGGTAAAGTTCTTTTCCCAATCTCTTGGTTGTCATTTTGTCCTATTGACAGTGTCCTTTGCCTTACAGAAGCTCTATAATTTCATGAGGTCCCATTTGTCAATTCTTGATCTTAGAGCATAAGCTATTGGTGTTCTCTTCAGGAAATTTCCCCCTGTGCCCATGTGCTCAAGGCTCTTCCCCACTTCCTTTTCTATTAGTTTCAGTGTGTCTGGTTTTATGTGGAGGTCCTTGATGCACTTGGACTTGAGCCTTGTACAAGGAGATAGGAATGAATTGATTTGCATTCTTCTACATGCTAACCACAAGTTGAGCCAGCACCATTTGTTGAAAATGCTGTCTTTTTTTCCACTGGATGGTTTTAGCTTCTTTGTCAAAGATCAAGTGGCCATAGGTGTGTGGGTTCATTCTGGGTTTTCAATTTTATTCCATTGATCTACCTGCCTGTCACTGTACCAATACCATGGAGTTTTTTATCTCAGTTGCTCTGTAGTACAGCTTAAGGTCCAGGACGGTGATTCCACCAGAGCTTTTTTTATTGTTGAGAATAGGTTTTGCTATCTTGGGTTTTTTGTTATTCCAGATGAATTTGCAAATTGCTCTTTCTAAGTGTGAAGAATTGAGTTGGAATTTTGATGGGGATTGCATTGAATCTGTAGATTGCTTTTGGCAAGATGGCCATTTTTACTATATTAATCCTGCTAATCCATGGGCATAGGAGATCTTTTAATCTTCTGAGATCTTCTTTGATTTCCTTCTTCAGAGACTTGAAGTTCTTGTCATACAGATCTTTTACTTGCTTAGTTAGAATTACACCAAGGTATTTTACATTATTTGTGACTATTGTGAAGGGTGTTGTTACACTAACTTCTTTCAGGGAAATGCAAATCAAAAAAAAAAAAAAAAACCCTGAGATTCCACCTTACATCAGTCAAAATGACTAAGTTCAAAAACTCAGGTGACAGCAGATGCTGTCAAGGTTGTGGAGAAAGAAGAATACTCCTTCATTGTTGGTGGGATTGCTAGCTGGCACAACCACTGGTAAAATCACTTTGGTGATTCCTCTGGAAATTGGACATGATACTACCCGAGGACCCTGGGCATATACCCAGAAGATGCTCCAACAATAAGGACACATGCTCCACTATGTTCATAGCAACTTTATTCATAATAGCCAGAAACTCAAAACAACCTAGATGTCCCTCCCTCAAGAGAGGAATGGATACAGAAAATGTGGTACATCTACACAATGGAGTATACTCAGCTATTAAAAACAATGAATTCATAGGGAAATGGATTGATCTGGAGTATATCATCCTGAGTTAGGTAACCCATTCACAAAAAACACACATGGTAAGTACTCTCTGATAAGTGGATATTAGCCCAGAAGTTGGACTACCTAAAATACAATGTAAAAACAATAAGAAACTCAAGAAGAAGGAAGACCAAAGTGTGGATGCTTTGTTCCTTCTTAAAAGGGGGAACAAAATACCCATGGAAGGAGTTGCAGAGACAAAGTATAGAGCAAAGACTGAAGGAAGGACAATCCAGAGACTGCTCCACTTTCCCATATTCAATCAAATCCAGACACTACTGCAGATGCCAGCAAGTGCTGGCTGACAGAAGCCTGATTTAGCTGTCTCCTGAGAAGCTCTGACAGTACTCAACTAATACAGAAGTAGAGGCTCACAGCCAACCATTTGACTGAGCACAGGGTCCCCAGAAAAGGAGCTAGAGAAAGGACCCAAGGAGCTGAAGGGTTTGCAAGCCCCTTAAGATAAACAATTATATGAACTAACTAGTACTCTCAGAGCTCCCAGGGACTAAACCACCAACCAAAGAATACACATGGTGGGACTCATGGTTCCAGCAACATATGTATAGCAGAGGATGGCCTAACTGGTCATCAATGGGAGTATAGGCCCTTGGTCCTGTAAAGGTTCTATGCCCCAGTGTAGGGGAATGCCAGGGCCAGGAAGCAGGAGAGGGTAGGTTGTTGAGCAGGGGAAGGGGGGAGGAAACAGGTTTTGTTTTATTATTTTGTATTTTTTTCTTTTTTTCAGAGGGAAAACTGGGAAAGGAGATGTAATATGACATGTAAATAAAGAAAATATCTAATAAAAATTATCTAAGAAACCTTACAGAGTCTTTTATGCATTGACACAAGTCACAAAATCAAATTGAAATAATTTTTCAACTATAATATTTTAATTCAAGAGGTATGTCCTATGATGGGTCATTTCTAGTATGTTTTCATGTCCTTTAAAATGTATTCCCTACAATTACTCCCACTTTGTAATCTCAAGTAAAATGAGCAATTGATGTTAAAAAAATTTCATCATTTTTTGTGACAGGAATATTCACCCATTTATCAGTATAGTTACCATTATAATTTCCTGCTACACTTGTGGTACAATTTACTCATTATATTTGATCCATGTTGTTACATAACTATTAAAGTGAAGTTCACACTGTTCACTTCAGGGATGATTTGAGAGTCCTAGTATCTTTCCAGCTCAGTTATTACAGAAGTGACAAGACTGAAGGGATGTCTTTAAATTTTCATTTGTCATACTATGACAAAGACTAAGTATATATAGTCTAAGGTGTTTTTCCACTATCAGTTATAAGATTTATCCAAGCAATTTGATTGAAAATGCAAAAAAAATTACCAAAGAAGTACACTAATTTTCTTTGCATGTTATTCAGGTTTGTTACACGGATACAATATTCATACGTATCTATAGAAAGGAAGATACAGAGATATGAAAGAGAGAGACAGAGTATAAAGATGTCTTGCAATCACTTCATGCTTGATCTCAAATGCTGTGTGAGGTCTGAGGAGAAATTTCCTGGATAAAGTTCTTAATTTGTGTGCATGTGACTGAACAACTGTCTCTAAACACACATTAGATCCAGGTCATGATAATTAATTATACCAGGAAGTCCAATGCTGGAATAGGAGAGATACACTGATACTTGCTGTCAATCACTCTGTTCAGCCTTTGGTCTCCAGGCAAAGGGGAAAACATGACTCAAAAACTAAAGTTATATATGACAAGGTGCATTATTCTTTGGCTTTAGAACTTATACATAATGTCGTGTCAATGCACATGAGTACGTTCACACAGAAACATGCCTTAACAGACATACATACACAGAGGGTATCAGAGCATACAATGCTTTTCAATCTCATGTAGAGTGACATCAAATTACTAGCTTAAAATCAACACAGGAAGTATACTTACAATGTGCTAATGGGTAAACATAATTAGTCAATCTATGTCTTATACTACTCATCCCAGAGAATTCTGTTCAGTGAATATTGATGGGCATTGTTCTCCAATATTTTGATAATAGTGAGATGTCTATATTTATAAGATTATGTATACAACTTGTAAATCTCCTCTAAGTGCTGGCCAGTGGAAAATGGGTCATGTGAGTTGACAGGAGATGCAATATAAGTTGACAATCAGCACACACACACACACACACATATACACACACACACACACACACACACAGAGAGAGAGAGAGAGAGAGAGAGAGAGAGAGAGAGAGAAACAAACAAAAAGGAAGAAACAAAAAATAAAGTTTATGACATGTAAAATAGGTTACAAGGGTATGAATCACATTTCCTGTTTTATATATTTTTGTATTATATAATAACAATGATTTCTCTGCCCCTAATTTCTTCCATATTTTCCTTTCTTACCTTGATACTCTTTCTCTCTCCCTTCCTGTCTATATCCCTTGTCCACTTTCTTTCTCACTCTCTCCCTAAAAATAAAGTCACAGAAATAAAAATCAAAACAATAAACAATAAAACCAATTAGGCAATGAAATGCCTAATAGTGCACTTTGTGTTGGCCAGCTACTCCTGGGCGTGGAGCCTGCTCTAGCCAGCTACTCCTGGGCACAGAGCCTGCCCAGCTACTCCTGGGCATGGAGCCTGCCCTGTAGTAGAGTTAATATACTCTGATACTCCATGGAATCATAAAATTATGTAAAGTAAAATATGAGATGGTACCAGATTAAACCAACAGCATTATGTAAATATTTACTAACTGGGTCTTGTGGTGTGAGATATACATTAAGTTAAAGTAATTAGAAGATACCTTTTTATGTTAAAGAAGAGTGATATTACCCTGAGCGCAACTGAATTATGAAAGTTATTAATAAAATATTTTTAGAAAGAAGAACACATGGTGAAACAAAGTTTAGTAAATTTCCAAAGGGCAAATTTTACTTTAAAATATAAACAATATGATAGGGATTGTGAACAGAACTTTCATAGCAATACTAACTGAATACACATTAGCAAGCATAATAGATTTTGTTCTCGAATGTAAAATATCTTTTAAAAAAATCACAAGCAAAGTGATAAATTTTAAAAGTTACAATGCTCATAGTCACTAAATAAAAATATTATGGTAGATATTGCAAAAAAATTGAAATTAGGCTTTCATTAACATTGTATATTATACATACAATGGCTTATAATCTACAAAAGCTTGACAAGTTATAGGTTATAACCACAGAAACATCCAAATACTTAAATAGTACATGCTTTTCCCTGATGAAAAAGGAATTTGAACATTTCTTTAAGTGATTATTAGCCATTGAAGATTCCTATGCTGAGAATTCTGTTTAACTCTGTATCCCATTTTTAAATTGGATTATTTATGGTGTTGGCATCTAATTTATTGACTTGTTTACATATTTTGGATATTATCCTTCGGTCATATGTAGGGTTGGTGAAGATCCTTTCCCAATTTGTAGGCTGCCATTTTATCTTATTGATAGTGTCATTTGCCTTACAGAAACATTGCAGTTTAATGAGGTCCTCTTAATTATGTTTGATTATATTTTTCTGTATTTCTTTAGGCATTTATTTATTTCCTTTTTAAAGGCCTCTACCTTTATATAGATTAGATTTAAGGACACTTTCTTATGCTCCAGTTGTGTTAGGATATGCAGGACTTGCTGTAGAAGGGTAGCTGTGCTCTGAAGGTGTCATACTGCCTTGGATTTTGTTGATTATGTTCTTCCCAGAACCTTTAGTGATCAGAATGGCATTGTTCCCTCCATGTTCCTGTTGTCATAGTTATCAGGATGTGGATTAATCTCAACAGTCCGGTGTTGTAGGCCTCAGACTGACCTCTATATCCTTAGTTTGTAGGATTCAGTAGCCACATATGCAATGAAGGTTTTCAGAGAGGTAGCAGGAGAATGGATATTAGCCTGGGCTAACAGACTGCCCAGTGTATCTTGTCGTGTCCCCAAACCTCAGCATGGAGGGAAGATGTGTGGAGTAAGGGAAGCTAATCTGTATGTTTCAGGCTTAGCCAGTTCTATGAAGGTGGGAGGAGAGATGACTGGAAATGGAGGTTCTCCCTGGGATAGCAGGCTGTTCCGGGCAGCTCTGTTGGCTCCGTATGACTTAGCAAGCAGGGAAGATGGATGAGGGAAGGGAAGCTTACCTGTATGTTTCAGGCTTATATGGTCTGATGAAGGGGGATGGGGAGGTGATGGAGAACTGAGTTCTCCCTGGGACACCAGGCTGCTCAGGGCCTTTCATTCATTTTTTGCAGCTAATCTACATTGGTTGTGAATGTATAGAGTTCAAATAATGAAGAATATAAACTGCTGCAGCAAGCAATACCTCACCTCAGTGTTTTCCTGTAACATGTCTGTTTTACCTTTTCTTTGCAGTGTTAGTATTTGACTGTGGCACACAAAGTCTCCATCTTCTCAGGAACTCTGGGACTATTGACGTTGAGTTATAGCAGGACAAAAAAAAAAGGAAAAGCAGATGGAAAAATACAAAGTTTCCCTATATTTAGAACTAAAATATAACACACACACATATATACATATATATTATAATTTGCCCTTATATTTGTGTGGGTAAGAGATATTGGTATGAATAACTTCAATTGCATGTGAATGTGGATTAATGAAATTGGTTGATAGCCCTAGGGAGGATATTTCAAAGAGATAAGGCCAAGAGTGCTCCTGTTACTTGTAAGCTATGACTTTACATAACTGTGTGCAGTTGAAAACAGAAACAAAATTCACATGAGATGCCAGGTTTCTTGGGTCCTAAAACTGTTCTCCTTCTTATGAACCCCATTCTACTGGTTCTTTTTTTGTTTGTTTGTTTGTTTTGGTTTGGTTTTTTTTTGAGTTTTTTGTTTTGATTTGTTTTTCGAGACAGGGTTTCTGTATAGCCTTGGCTGTCTTGGAACTTACTCTGTAGATCAGGCTGACCTCTAACTCAGAAGTCCACCTGTCTCTGCCTCCCAAGGGCTGGGGTTATAGGCATGCATCATCACTGCTAGGCTTCTCCTGATATTTTTATGAGACTATATTCCTTTATCCCCCTTGCCATTAATACCCACTATGTTATTCACTTTCCCTCCATTAATTGCTTTGCTTTCATAGTAAATACTAAAGTATGGCTTCAGAACTTACTCTCCCTTTTGTTTATAATATTTATACTTATGGATGAATAGGTAGTACTACTCTCTTGAGGTATGCCTAAAAGAGTCATTAATCAATGAAGTGTTTCCTGATCACACAATGTAAACTAGCATCTTCATGAAAAATCCCTAATAATATCCTTCCCAAATGATACCAGTCTAATTTCTTAATAGCCCAAATCACCACGGAAATTCTCTGCGATATGTGAATGCTGCTCTTTGACATTGAAGCATCCATGGCATTAAACATATTCCAGATACTAGTACATAATTAGTACCGGACATAGGCATTATGGAATGTGGCTGTGTATCTGTTTTAGGGTCTTTTGTTTTGTTTTGTTTTTTAGGATGTTTTTCTAGTGTGCAATAGGTCCTGGTTTCCTTCCCCAGCACTGCAGAAAATAATTCTGATGCAGTAACAAGAATGAATACATGTATATTAAAATAAAGATTGTTATCTTCTTCTGAGTGCAATGTACAGGTATTTTAACTTTGAGTTGGTATTGTAATGCTACATTAACATATGTATGTTCCATTCTCTCAAAATCATATTTTCTTGAAATGTCTCCTCAATATGGCTCTCAAATCATTTTCATCAGAACATTTATTACACAGTTATCCTCATAATTACAAAAACTAAAAAATTACAAAATTTCTGTAGGTAAGATATTATATGAATTCACAATTGAGAGTCCGACCATTAAATTTTAGCTAAAACTCCTCATAATTTCGCATGTAAATTTCTCTTTAGAATAGCATTATCTACTTTTACTCTCTGCATAGGTTTATTCAGTACCACATGAATATCCTCTTAAATTTAAATAATTCTGTAACAACTTTACTATAGTATTTTCTTGTAAGTTTGCTAAGGATGTAAATATACTCTTTCATGCATTTCAAATATGTGTGCTGGGATTCTGTTAGTTTATTATGTCCCACTTTTATATTTTTAATGAATTATGAAATTGAAATTTCCAAAACATAAAACTTGTTTCAAAATTTGCAACGTGATACAAATAGCTCTTTCATGTTCTATTTCCTTGCCTGATTTGTATCATGGAATTTCATGTCTCTAATTTGAAAGTAATGAGATTAGGTAGAATTTTACTCGATAAAACATCGTATCTGTTTTCATTATAAACAAGAACTATATACAAGTAAATTTGGGATGTGAAGAGAAAATATCTTAATACTCAAAGTATGTGAAAGAGATTATGAATGTAATAAATTAATGAGTCACTGCATACATGGATAAATAAATCAGTAAATTTTCAGTGCATTTGTATTTGACACAAATAAATTAGAAAGTGACTTATTCACCATTCAAAATAAATATTTGAATCAAACATTTCTTTTTTATAGTATGTCATATAACAAACATGCTGACTTCAAACTTGCTATATAGTGATTGCTTGAACTCTTGAATCTCTTACTTCTGGCTCTTTATTTCTTAGATTACGTGTGATTATTCCCATGCTTAGTGTGAAATGAAGGACTTTTTCTGTTCAGGGCAGTACTACTTCCTAAACACAGACAGAGAACATTCACTTGATATAATACAAAAGAAAGGTTTGCTCTGAAAATTATTACATACCAAGAAAATATAGATAACAATGATTTGGAGAAAGAATATTTATAATGGCTAAATAATTTCCCAAGGTGCAAACATCATTATACCAAGACCATGTTGTACCATGTTGCTGATGAATTTGACTTAACATTGTTAGAATTCTATCTAAAATTTTTTGAAGAGAGAAGATTTTTCAAAATGGCCATCAGTGGTAATTAATAATTGGAAGACTATGTGCTTTTATGCTTTTTAATGTTTTTTTTTTAAATTTTGTTGATATATATATATATACATATATATATTATATATCATTATATATATTACAGAATTGCAGATCTATTACCCAAAATGAGTCTATTTAGGTTACATACTATGAGTTAGGTCACATCCATTAGGTGATAGATGGAAGGTTTTGGTACAAAACATTTCTTTATAAATTTGGTAAATATATTTATTCATAATAAGCACTCAAATGTTCAAATAAACATTTGAGACATTTATAACACAAATTTCACAAATAAAAATATTAAGACTCAGTAGATAAACACTGAGTCAATAGAAAAGTCATTATTAGTCTAATATTAATTAAGCCACAATACTGAGCACAGTAAACAATACTGGCAAATATTTGACAGCATTGGAGAATCATTTTGCTTAGATCATGTTATTTGTAATAAATCTGTAATGAGTCTGAGCAAAACATGCCCACAACAAACAAATAACCTACTTAGATATATTAATTAGTTTTACAAGCCACTGATTTTCAGTAATGGTGGTAAAATGAGAGTGATCAGATTGGCAAGCATATTCATGCATTTCCTTCTGGTAAGGGAAAATTTTTCCATTCCCCATGGTGCTACTGTTTACTTAATAAGAAAGTTGAGAAAGAAATGTGTCACAATAAGCTGTATTCTATCATTGACAGGTCATGATCTTGAACCCCTTTCTTCTTGAAAATTGTTTTGAGACATCATTTTCCCATATGGTTTTACTGAATTTGGTTCATTCTTTTTGACCCCTATTAACCTTTAATAAATTTCAGTTCACAGACTATCTTCTTATAATCTATTTGATACTCTCAAGATGTAAATGTATAATTAATGTTATTTTAGCTGTAGTAAACAACATATTATTTCAGTAGGCAATACATTCCAGTGTCTCTTATCTAGACCTACAACATCAGGAACAAGAATGAAAATTCTACTGGGGTTTTTTTCTTCTAACTTAAAAATTGAAGATAAAAGAAATGGCAGCATTTGGGAGAAACCATTTAAGCAATGCACGCTGGTGCAGGCTTGCTGCTAAGTGTTGGGAAAGCATTGCTCAGTGTAGACTTCCTGTTCCTCTCCAAAGGCAAAGGGACAGCTTAAGGTGCTAGAAGACTGCCAGTTCCTTTAACGTTCAGCTCATGCATCTAAATGCAGCATAAGTTTCCCTGTAGATGGCCACATTTGAGAGCCTATGACAAACCCTACATAAAAGAGATGTGATGTTCAAGAATGAATGTGGTCTGAATTATTTACCAGCTACATATAGTTCTATAAAATATTAAAGGGACCATAGGGTACAATGAGAGTTCACAGAGATTCAGGCTTGAGATTGGTCTCTTTCTTGCCCACTGGAGGACTGGTTTTAGTTATAGTTGAGTGTTGAACTGGTGAGACAATCATTACAGTGGAGCTAATAATGGCTTTAATAAACGTAAAACCGACAAACCGACATCTGGATCCTTAAAAAAACAAGGAAGCTTAAAAGATTTAAACTTTCTTTGGAAAGATTTAAACTTTCTTTGGACATATAGAACTGATGTCAAACCCTGCATCTGATATAACATTCACATTATTCCAACACTAATTGATCCACTACATTAACTGCAATAAACAAAATTGAAAATTAGCTGAAAACATTGGAGAGTTATGGCATTGTCTACTACGATTCATGCTTGGACTGTGTTATTTGCAATCCTGAATTTGGGCAGATAATCCTCATAACAATATAATTTCAAATCACATCCCGTTCTAGTTATATTTATTTTTTATTTGTTTAAGAAATAATTAATTAATTTGTTTTTCTAAGAAAAAAGAATCCTTATAAAGAACACAAATCTCAGAAATCACAAAGGAAATTCTGACAACTCAAACATAGTAAATATGTACACATTTTCCTTTAAGAAGAGAATTTTTTTACCAAACTATTTATGCTAAACTATAAAAACAATCATTCTAGATGGTGATAAATGGCTGACTTTGATCTTTTACATAGTGCTATATTTGAGCTCTTTATAATTAACAAAGTCTGGCTACTTTTCAATAACTGTATTTGGAATAAGAACCATTTGTCAGAATACATATTCTCTATAAAACTATGATAGTCTTAAGAATCCCCTTATAAAATAAAACAATTCAGGTACATCCCATGCTGGGTTGTGCATACATGGTTTCAAAATACAATACATATGAATACTCATCTCATATTATAATCTGGAAGCTCGGTTAGTGGCATGCATTGTACTTCAGAGTCCTAAATAAAGACTCATATTGTATTTCAATGAAATTCCTTGCCTCAGACACCAATAACAGATCACAAATTGAAGAAAAATATGTAACCTTTTCATTTAGTTTACATACAAAGATCAATGAAACAATATAATTGTATGCATGCATCAGTTTTTAAAAAAAAATCTTGATTAAATAAAAGTACCGTGTGATTTAAACTATGCTGTTATGAGTATTTATTTCTTTTCCTTCAATTGAAGTTACTTGAGACAGATTCTTACTGTGTAGCCATAGCTGCTTTGAAACTCACTTGGTAGACCAGGGCTTCAAACTCATAGAGATGCAAGTGTTTCTACCTCCTAAATGGTGAGATTAAGGCCCAAGCCTCCAAGCATGACTCCTAATGCTTTCTTAAAAGTGGATGCTCAAAGTCATCCATTGGACTGAGTACATGGTCCCTAATAAAGGAGCTAGAGAAAGGACCCAAGGAGCTGAAGGAGTTTACAGCCCCATAGGAGAAACAACAATGTTCCTAACCAGTACAACTAACCAGTATCCCCCAGAGCTCCCAGGGACTAAACCACCAACTAAAGAGTACACATAGTAGGACTCATGGCTCCAGCTGGATATGTAGCAGAGGATGGTCTAGTCAGTCATCAGTGGAAGGAGATGTCCTTGGTCCTGTGAAGGCTCTATGCCCCAGTATAGAGGAATGCTAAGGCCAGGAAGCAGGAGAGGGTGGGTTGGTGGGCAGGGGGAGGGGGGAAGAAATAGGGAGTTTTTCAGAGGGGAAACCAGGAAAAGGGATAACATTTGAAATGTAAATAAAGAAAACATATAATAAGAAATTGATGGAAAAAAGAATTTATTTATTTATTTATTTGTTTTTTATTTATTGGATTTCCTAATATTGTGGAGTATATTCTCCCTCTTAGCTGATAAGAAAATGTGAGGAAAAATGGAGACGAGTCTAGTTTCCATATGGAGGCTTTCTACTGTTAGATTTTAATTTATATAATTAGTGTTAAATCTCAGTGAAAACTAGGTGTATGTTTAAATACTTGTAGCATTTAAGCAAATCATCAGTGTGGCAGGAACTACAAAATGTTGGTTTTTCTATTTCTATCAGTTATGTATTGTATGCCAAAACCAGCAGTTAGGTGGTGAGGTAATACTGGAATTCATATAGATACTTTACAGGATTTTATAATTTTGAGTTATTTTTCACAAATAGAGTTCCTTGTACACTTTTCACTGTATTCTAGAGCTCCCTTTTTATTGATTTTCCCTTTCTATCTGTAAATTTATAGTCATAAATTTTAATTTGTTGTACTCTGTGAGTCATAAATTTTGCTTTTTTTCCCTGCCTTTTATTTTAATGATGTCTTTCTGCAGTCCTCCCTTTAGCATATTTCATGTTTGTCTATTAAATAATTCTTAGTTGATAGTGAAGTCTTGGGCTATTACCACATGATTTTTCTCCATAATTTTCTATACCTAGAATATGCATATACATGTGGCAATGGAGCATGCTCATTCATTAGTTCTGAACTCATTTACCATTCTGTGTTTTTTATGAGGGAATTTGGGATGTTTAAAAACCTTTTTTTTTTTTGAGCTGACATACATTTCCAAGCAATTGATAATTACTTTAGATCAAAAAAAATTATTTTCCTTTACCTATCCAAAATCTTGATTGCTCTCATCATCTTCAGTGATATTTTCTTTCTTCGGACATGTTCAGGTAGGGGTTTCTGTCTTTAAAAAGAAGCCACTTCTGTGAAGTATAACGTATTTACCATCCTAAAAAAACTGGAAAAGGAGAAATTTACATGTAAATAAAGAAAATGCCTAATAAATAAAATAAAATAGAATATGATTTTTAGTGAACATGCTATTTCCTACAATAGAGTTTTGTTTTTGTTTTTGTATTTCAGAAGCATATTTACAGAGAAGTTCTGCAACTGTTCATTCTTTCAAAAAAGAATAGTGTTCAGATAAATAGAAAGAATGAGGTGGGCTATCCTAGCCACATCTCAAAGGTGAAAGTGTTTAAAAGAGTTTTAAAATCTGTTCCCTGAGGAAGCAGATGTGGTATTAACATACAGGTTTGTTACTAATATCCACAGTTTAAATTCAGTTTCATATTTTAACTTACTTTGTCATAGTAAGTTTAAACATAATATCTTGCATATTAATGACATTTTGTTTTCATTACTCTGTTCTATATGATTCATGAGTTGCTTCTTTTTGAATATACACTGAACTTGAATATTTATACCACCCATCAAGTGAGAAATGATTAATGCGTTAATGTATCAATAGAAAACTATAATTTAATTTTGTGATCAGTTATTAGTCTGTGAATTATATTATCCAACAAAAAGGGTTTGCTAGTATTGAGATTGTACATTAATATAATGGTTCCACAGAGGAGATTCTCACAGAGGTAGTGAAGTTTTGAAAGAGACTTCAGTCTTCAAGTATGCAATACATCTTGAAAAAAATGAAAATGAAAGATGACTGTCAATAATTAGATATTTCTGAATGAAAATATAAATTAAGAATATAGATTCACTCACAACATAGAGGTTTTAAAATCTTTACATACTCAGCACTTGATTTTATCTAAATATATATTCTTTATAAGTGAGAATTTTAAAAAGGTAATTATGAGCTTTGTAGTTAGTGGATTGCTAAGCATGGCATTCTTTTTGGATTCATTTTGAAAGGTTAGCACCATTGCACAGGCTTTTCTTTGATATACTCAGAACTCTCAGTTACAGTCAATTGCTACCACAGATACAATTACCACCAACTCCATTTTCATCTCTTTCTTTCACTGTTAAGAAGAAAGTCTGTCAAGCTGACCTGTCCTGTTCCTTACCAGGAGGAACTCGCTTCTCAAAATTATTAAACCCATCTTCCACTTTTAAATGTCATCTCAACTGAAAAGAAGCATATTTATTATATTTTTCCTAATCCGTATACCTCATCCCTGGTATAGAAATTATTTTGATTTAGAAAATCTACATATAGAATTCTCATAATGAATGGGTAGATGCTAATATTTATATATGCCTTCTCTCTTTTCTTATAAATCAATTCCATTTCTTTCATACATGCTTGTGGGTGTCATTTCACAGCATTTTGTGGGAACTATAAGCCAGGATTCAAATTTTAAGCTTTGCAAGTGATTTATGGATCATAAGCCAAAGTAACTTCCAAGGATTTCAGAGGGTCAGACTTCTAATGTTCAGGATAAACAGCTACAATTACTCCCTCACATATTGGTTTCTTTGCTTTAACCTTTAAAAAGTCATTATGTAATACTTCAAGACTTGTGCATTGCTTGAGAAAAAAATTTTAATCGTCACTAGATTATAACATTCAAAGTTACACTTTCCTCGATGTGATTTATAGTATTATACCTGACCATAATGTATAATTTATTGAAGATGTTGAAGATTTTACGCAGGTCGTACAATTTTGTTCCTACTTCTTGAATGGACACACAGGTTGATTGTTCAGAGTAGACGAGTTGCCAGTAACATCACCCTGTCATGTAGAGGGCATCACTCACCTTCCAATACCAACCCTAATTATGCCATTCATAATCTCATGTGGAGATTACAAGAGAAGACTCAAGAATAATTTTTCCAACTTAATTTGCTCCCAATTTTCCCATTCACTGTTATCACTGTTGTTACCATTACCATCAAAAATTACTTTTAACTTTGTTTAATAAATTATTTTATTTGTTTACATTCTAAATGTTATCACCCCTCCAGGTCCTCCATCCCAGAGCTCTTCAACTTTGGCTCAAAAGTGTTGCCCCAACACCCCACCCCATCTCACCTCCCCACCAACATCCCTTTCTCTGTGGTATTCTGTCTCTACAGGAGTCTACCTTTGAAGCTAGACAAGTTAGTCCTCTCCTACTTATGTGCCAGGGGCACAGACCAGCCCATCCATGCTCTTTGTTTCCTGTCTTAGTCTCTGGGAGCTCTTAAGGGTCTGGGCTTTGATTCTGTTGTTTTCCTATAGGGCTGCAATCCCTTTCATCTCCTTCAATTATTCCCATAACTCTTCCATAGGAGTCCCTGACCTCAGTCCAGTGGTTGGCTATAAGAATGTGCACCTTTCTCAGTCAGCTTCTGTTAGAGCTTCTCAGAAAACAGCTGTGTTAGGCTCCTGTCTGCAAGCATAACATGGCATTAGTAATAGTGTCAGGATTTGGTACCTACCCATGGGATGAACCCCAAGGTGAGCCGGTCACTGGATGGACTTTACTTCAGTCTCTGCTCATTTTTGTACTGGTATTTCTTTTAGACGGGAACAATTCTGGGTCAAAAATTATGAAGGTAGGTAAGTGGACTCATCCCTCCACTGGGGGCCCTGTCTCTCTTCAGGTTCTATCTCCCCATTGTTGACTATTTTGGCTAATATCATCCCAATTGAGTCCAGGGAGCCTATCATATCCCATGTCTTGGAGAATTTCTAAAGGTTTTCCCACCCTGACCCTCTGCAGTTGCATATTTCCATTCATTCTCCTGGCCCTCTGGGCTTCTCTCCTGTCTCACCCATACATTATCTTGCCCCCTCCCAGTCTCTTCTCCCACACAAGTCTCTCCTCACACCTCTCAAGATATTTTTCTTCCTCCTTCTAAATGGAAAGTGAGGATGCTTCAAATATTATTTTGTAAAGAAACATTTTGCAATATGAAGAATTATAAAATATTTGGCTGAAAGGTATTACAACCTTCAATAAGTCTTCACTGAGTATTTGGTTAATAATATGTGATAAGAATCTTATTACTCTTGTTAATGGCACAAAGACCTACAATATACATTAAGCTCACAATTCTATAAGTGCAAAGCTGAGGTCAAAACCAGATGATGCATTCCTACTTAATACCACTCCTGATCAGAGAACCACTTGGCAAGAGGCAGTGAATATATAAAAATATGCATCACTTCTTACCCCTTTCCTATATTTTAAAGACACTAGGATACAACCATTGAAACCTTTCATAGAAAGGCTTTAAAGATTACCAACTGCCTCCCAACATCTCTGTGCTCAACTCTTACCATCAGATAAGTTTTCCTCTTAATGTATGACAAGAGGGATGAGATGTTAACATATGGAGGCTTGGAGAACAGATTAAAGTCACTTCCAAACTGCTGCATGAGCAACACTATCTCTTTTAACTTTTTTTAAAACATTATCCTTCTTTACATATAATACATCGTGACTGCAGGTTCTCCTCCCTCCACAGTTCCCATCCCCCCCCCCCATTTCCCATCCACTCCTCATCTATTTCTTTTCAGAATTGAGCAGGATTTCTAGGGATATCAATCAAACATGGGATATCTTTTGAGCTACTGTGTTCCATTATTTTTCCAGGTAATCATTGTCACACTAGGATGATAAAGACTTTAGCTGAAGGTGATGGTTGTGACAATTTTTAAGCAATTTCATAAAATGGTTTATAAATAATTGAATGTTCTTGAACTATGCAAATTACTATTTAGCATTAATAACTATATGCAAATAGATAATTCAACAATTTTGGTAACTCTTCTTTGGAAGTATAATTACTTCCAAACATAAATCCTTAAAAATGAATCGTTAGGAGTCTTTGTGTGTCTCTTGTTTCTGTTGTGCAATCTGAAGATACAGTGTCCTGTCTACGTATATCTATTCTTGGAGCCTCCAGAAGGAGTTATATTCTGTCAACTTCTTGCTTTTAGAAAAACAGAGTCATTGAACTGCAGAGTAGTAAGACAATATAGTGCTTTAAACAGCTTTAAACAGCTTTAAACAGCAGAGCAGAATTAGTAAACTGGCATAGCTATCCCTGTAGAAATTACAGAAAAATACACAATTTTCTGGGAGTAAAATGAATAACCTATCAAAATTTTCACATCATACCAAAATGTGCTTGAATCGTAAAGTATGGATGCAAAACTAGATAAGTGGAAGTTGGTAATGAATTAAATAGAAAAAATGCATGCTCACTCAGTGGACTTTAATTTTTCAGCATGATGCTTTAAATACTAGAGTGCCATGGTCAGCTCTTCATTACATGTGCATTGAAATTGATTTCTGGGATCCTTCTAAACATATTGGAAGAAAGCAAAGCTCAAGTAACCAATGCTAACTGAAACACTTGCATGTAATCAGATGAGAACAAAGTGCCCTTGCTCTAAGAAATTGAAAAAAAAAAA
>JADRCD010222405.1:116563-132191 GCA_019843815.1 Montemys delectorum | reverse complement strand
GTTGACCTTAAGGAGGCAACAGATACTATGATGTGTACCCAATACAAAGGAAAATATAGAAAGTTTGAGATAGACCAGGGAACTAAGAGAGCCAGAGACTGTGTTGGGTGTAATAGGCAGCATCTTGCTGAGGAAGGAGATTTGGGTAGATTCAAGCCTGTTGTACCTCTTTATCAGTTACATTGTACTGATGGATAGTAAGGTCTATGACATCACAGAGCGAGCAGGATTCCAGCATGAAGGAATCTCGTGGATACCCATGAAGTTGTGCATCACATCTCACTTACCTCTTGGGTACTAGGTTTTGTTGGTTGGCAGAGGGCCACCCCTGAGGTGGCCCTGCAGAATTTCTTGAACTGGATCTTTTAAGTAACCCCAGCCAGATGTACAGTGGGAACTTCTTTGTAGTTGGTCATTGTGGCCCCAGGGCTACTGCAGCTCCCAGCCCTGACAGCTCAGCACTCCAGGGACAAGCCAGAAGGAAGCGATGGAGCAAAGTGAGGTAGACTTTCTAGTGCTGACACTATTTCTCCTTCAGGTCGATGTCAGGAGTACAGTACAGGAGGGACTTTGATGGCTTTATTTTTACGTATTTTAAAAAGAGAAAATTTAAAATTGTGCTGTCAGTACTAATAGGAAGCCCCTGAATGACCTTTACTGGTCCTTTGAACTGGTGTTGTCTACAGGAGGGAGCCAGAGCCAAGCCTCTGGGGTGCTGGACCTAGTCCTGTCAGTATGGTCCTGAGGTGTGGGAACTGGGCTTGTCAGGTGTCTCTAAGTCTTTGTATCATTTACTCTCAGAGCAGATGGCATGCACCCCTTTAAACTGAGCACATTTTACCTATAGGTGTGTCTCCGTTTTACCATGATAAGTATGGGGCCCTAATTTTGGAGATACAGAATTCAGAGTGGAAACTAAATTTGACCTCTGCTTTCCAACTTATAAGTAAATCAGAGTAGCTTCAAGCTTGTTATTGATGGCCTGAATGAATCATTATTAAAAAGCCCTTGGGTGAAGGAGAGGGATAGAGGGGTTCCCAGAGACTGCCTCACGAGCCAAGGGTTTATATTTAAGTTTGTTTATATTCGTATATATATCTGTTTAAAGCCCAGGGAATTATCCTTCTGTAAATTATAATTGACAACTTGATAAAAGCAACCTTATATATCTTATCATGACTTAAGACATAAGAAGATTGTGTGTGTGTGTGTGTGTGTGTGTGTGTGTGTGTGTGTGTGTGTTGACGTTAGAGGACCTCATTTAAGGGTCATGCTATGTGTTGAGGTTAGAGGACCTCATTTAAGGGTCATGCTATGTGTTGAGGTTAGAGGACCGCATTTAAGGGTCTTCCTATGTGTTGAGGTTAGAGGACCGCATTTAAGGGTCTTCCTATGTGTTGAGGTTAGAGGACCGCATTTAAGGGTCTTCCTGTGTGTTGAGGTTAGAGGACCGCATTTAAGGGTCTTCCTGTGTGTTGAGGTTAGAGGACCGCATTTAAGGGTCTTCCTATGTGTTGAGGTTAGAGGACCGCATTTAAGGGTCATGCTATGTGTTGAGGTTAGAGGACCGCATTTAAGGGTCTTCCTGTGTGTTGAGGTTAGAGGACCGCATTTAAGGGTCTTCCTGTGTGTTGAGGTTAGAGGACCGCATTTAAGGGTCATGCTATGTGTTGAGGTTAGAGGACCACATTTAAGGGTCTTCCTATGTGTTGAGGTTAGAGGACCGCATTTAAGGGTCATGCTATGTGTTGAGGTTAGAGGACCGCATTTAAGGGTCTTCCTGTGTGTTGAGGTTAGAGGACCGCATTTAAGGGTCTTCCTGTGTGGATCATGGGGATTGAAAGCTTGTCAGGATTGATACCAGGTACCTCTACCTTATGAACCATCTCTTTAGCTCATCAGTGATTCATGTATACATAAACATATATACAAACTGTGTGTGTGTGTGTGTGTGTGTGTGTGTGTGTGTGTGTGTGTGTGTCTGTCTGTCTGTCTGTCTGTGTGTCTATCTGTCTGTCTGTCTTATTTTGCTGAGGAACATTTGCAGCAGCCGAGGAGGCAACATCCCTGAGTTCATAGTATATGAGAATGGTTGACTGGCCACATTTTACATACTGATGATGCAATTATAATCACATCACTTCTCCCCTCCTTTAACCCTTCCTGTGCTTCCTCCACCCCAGATTTATGGCCTCTTTTCCCTTAATTGTTAATTACACGCCAACACACACACACACATACAATAACCTGCTGAATTTGTTTAGCATTGCTTATATGTATATAATTTTAAGGTTGATGAGTTGGTATTGACTAACAAATTCCCGTTCCTGATGAAGACTAATCCTTCCTCTGTCAACAGTTCTTATTTGCCTATAGCTCTTTGTCTAGGAGTGAGATCATGTGAGAGTTTCCCCTTCCTCATTACTGTGTCTATTGGCATGGTCTTACTTGGGTCTTGTTCAGTCTGCCATATTGTTGGGGTATTATGGATGAAATGTGTCTGTCAAATGTGTCTCTCATTTATAGTAGCTTTCTTGTTTCTCTGTTTTTTACAGTCTCTCTGCCCCCTTTTCCATGATATTCCCTAAACTTTAGGATAGTAATTATGTTGTTAATGTAGCCACTGGGACTTGGTACCATATACTTTTTTCTCTGCATTTTGACTAGTGTCCTGTGATGGTCTCCATCTATTAAAAATAGTAGCTTCTTTGATGAGGGGTGAGAACTACACTAAACTGTGGGTCTGAGAGAAAGTATTTATGATACAGTTAGGAATTTTGCTGGTTTGGTAATGTGGTTGTAGTAAGTCCTTCCCTAAGATCCTTGACCTCACTAGCCCTGGGTAGTCGGCTAGGTTTCTAGTACCAGGCAATGTTTCTTTCCTGCCAACAGGCCTTAGGTCCACTTAGGTTGATTACTGCCAAGATATGAGTGGATTATTTTCTTTGGACAATTTTATGTTTAACAAAAGGTGAGCAGATATGTAATTCTGTTTATTTCACTTTAGTGATAAGGTAGAAGGGAATAAAAATTAGCTAGAACTCTGTTTCCTAAATTTATTTCATTAAGTCTTAAGCCATACTGCCTATGTGTAGCTTTAGAAATATTCATCTTAGCTATTTTTAAATAATAAACAGTCAAGAATATATATATGATTATGACACAGTTGCATCTATTATATTACATACATAATTGCAAGTGTGATAATGACAAGTGTGATATGTAAGCCTGGCATGATAGTTACATGAAGGTGATGGATCCTAGCAACTTGTTTTTACATATGTAGTACTTTTTCCTCTGGGTCCTGAAAGTGCTTGTCATTCAGATCTCAGTGAGATTTTGAATTTTCTGTTTATTATTTACACTTTTCCCCTGAACTCTTACTAAAGCAAAAGACTTTTTCTTTAGAAAACAGAATGTAGTTCTTTTACTTCTCAAATGCACCAAAAATAAGTTATTTAAAAGCTGCCATTATTTTTGAGGTTTTACTTGAGGTCTTATTAAATGTGTTTAATAAAAATATTTTTTTCTGTAGCTGTATTTAGAGAACTTTTGTTCTCCTTTTCACACGTGTGCTTACTTAATAATGTGATAAATGGGAGGGTTTGTAATCAGTTACAAATGGATTATAGTTTCTTATGAACAAATTGCACAGTTGCTTTTGTACAAAATAACAAGCTAATCTGATGTTTTGATAAAATTGATTTTAATTGTTCTGGCCTTGACTTTTTGGCAAGGTAAATTCCTTAGAATTTCTTCTTACTGACTTATGGACCCTGTAGTACAATCAGGACATAGCATGTGTTGGAAGTATCAGCAACTCTCCAGGCCTACTTGAATCTAGACATTCGAGACCAGCCTGGCTAATATAGACTTCATCTCAAGGGGAAAAAAATCTCTAACATAGAATAGAGAGATTTCAGTGGGTTCTCTAAAAACAAAGTGATATTAACTTAAGATATCTAATGACAAGTAGAATTTTATTATGACTTATTATATTACTAGAATAACCTAGCGAATCAATGTAGGATCAGCTCAGCACATTCAAAGGATAACAACACAATTTGTTTACCTTCTAATATATTAGCATTAGTGTGATTTTAGACTCCTGATAATTCTTTTTGATAGATTTTTTTGTTAATGATAAGTGATTAAAAAGTCAGATCAAAGCTTAATCTTTCTTTTTTAAAAATTATTTACAGGAGAGGGCTGCTCACAATTTATATGGCCAACTTGGTAAGTAAAGGGTTTTTTTTCTTTTTTCTAAATTTAAAATTTTCCATAGGCTTTTCTTTCTCTCCTTTTCTTTTTCTTTTCTTTTAATGGAAGAAAGGAAAACTTGAATTGGAGCATTTCCTGTGTATTTCAATGGCTAGTGTTGAATGGCTGGGAGAACCTGATACCACTTCATTACTTGGTGTCACAGTGACTTTCACTTATTTGAGAAGAGAATCAACTCACTGCCATCTGCCCTTCGACATTCTTCTTTTCTAGCTTTAGATCTTTGATGGGTTACAAGTTTCTACCTGTATGTCCAGCTCTCTCACCCCCTGTTTAGTTTCCTACTCTGCCTGTGCTGTTCTTTTAATGGGAGAAATGAGTTAAGGATGAGTTCTCATGATAAACCTTTAATGTTAAAGCCTGAGTGTGATAACATAATCATCTAAATTCCCAAGTCTGCAGGAATGTATCTTAGTGCACATATAGTCCAGATGCTACTGTGTGTTTACCAGTTAACCTTGTCATAGCATTTTTTTCTTTTTTTTAAATTAAATTATTTTATTTATTTATATTCCAAATGTTGCCCCCCTTCCTTGTTGACCCATCCAGAGTTCTTCATCCCATCCTTCCTCCCCTTTGCCTGTGAGAGGATGCTCCCTGCTCCCTTTGACCCTCCTCCTCACATCCTTCTTCCCTGGGGCATCAATCTCTACAAGAGGATTAGGTACATTCTTTCCCACTGAGGCCAGACAATGCATTCCTGTCCTTCATAAGTTCCAGAGGCCATGGATCAGCCTATGTATGCTCTTTGGTTGGTGGCTTAGTTTCTGGAAGCTACGAGGGGTCTGGGTTGGTTGATATTGTTGTTCTTCTAATGGGGTTGCAACTGGAACCCCTTCAGCTCCTTCAGCCCTTCCCCTAACTCTTCCATAGGAGCTATATCTATCTGCATCTGACTCAGTCAGCTGCTGGCAGAGCCTCTCAGAGGACAGCCATGCTAGGCTCCTGTCTGCAAATACAACCCTGCATCAGGAATAGTGCCAGGGTTTGGTGCCTGCCTATGGGATGGATCCCAAATCGGGCCTGTCACTAGATGGCCTTTTCTTCAGTCTCTGCTCCATTTTTGTCCCTGCATTAATTTTAGACAGGAGCAACTCTGGGTCAAAAAATTTGATGGTAGGTGGGTGCCCCCATCCCTCCATTGAGGGCCATGTCTGTGCTGGAGATGGTCTCTTCAGGTTCCATCTCCCCACTGTTGGGCATTTTGGTTAAGTTCATCCCCATTGAGTCTTGGGAGCCTCTTATATCCCAGGTATCTGGGACTTTCTAGAGGTTCTCCTGACCCCTCAACCTCCACAGCTGGATATTTCCATTAATTTTCCTGGTACTCTGGGCTTCTCTCCTGTCTGCCCCCCCCCCCCCCCCCCCCCGCCTAATCCTGTCCCCATTTTCTGTTCCCCTCCACTCTCCCACCCAGGTTCTTCCCTCCCTCTGGCAACCATGATTATTTTGTTCTCCCTTCTAAGTGGGATTGAAGCATCCTTATTTGGGCCTTCCTTCTTGTTAAACTTCATATGGTCTGAGTTATATCATAAATATTCTGTACTTTGTGGCTAATATGCACTTATCAGTGAGTATGCACCATACATGTCCTTTTGGGTCTGGGCTACCTCTCTCAGGATAATATATTCTAGTTCCATCCATTGCCTGCAAAGTTCATGTTGTACTTTTTTTTTTTTTTCCCAAGACAGTGTTTCTCTGTGTAGCCCTGGCTGTCCTGGAACTCACTCTGTAGACCAGGCTGGCCTTGAACTCAGAAATCCGCCTGCCTCTGCCTCCCAAGTGCTGGGATTAAAGGCATGTGCCACCACTGCCCGGCGATGTCCTCATTTTTAGTAGCTGAGTAGTATTCCACTGTGTAAATGAACTACATTTTCTGTATCCATTCTTTAGTTGACGGACATCTGGGTTGTTTCTAGCTTATTATGAATAAGGCTGTTATGAGCATAGTGAAGCACTTGTGGTATTGTGGAACATCTTTGTATATATGCCCAGGAGTGGTAGAGCTGGTTCTTCAGGTAGCATTATTTTAAGATTTCTGAAGAACCACCAGATTCATTTCCAGAGTAGTTATTCCAGTTTGCAATCCGGCCAGAAAGAGTGTTCCTCTTCCTCCACATCCTCACCAGCAGGTGCTGTCACTTGAGTTTTTGATCTTAGCCATTCTCATTGATGTAAGGTGGATTCTTATGGTCATTTGATCTGTATTTGTCTGATGACTAAGGATGTTGAACATTTCTTTAAGTGCTTCTGAGCCATACCTCTGTTGAGAATTATTTGTTTAGCTCTGTACCCCATTTTTAAATTGAGTTATTTGTTTTTTTTTTTTTTTTTGAGTCTAACTTCTTGAGTTCTTTGTATATTTTGGATATTAGTCCTCTATTGGATGTAGGGTTAATGAAGATCTTTTCCAAATCTGTAAGTTACCCTTTTGTCTTATTGACAGTGTCCCTTGCCTTAGAGAAGATTTTCAGTTTCATGAGGTCATATTTGTCAATTGTTGATCTTAGAGCCTGAGCCATTGGTGTTAATTTTACTGTGTCTCTGTTTGGTTTGTTTCAGTGAGTTGTTGATTAGTGAGAGTGTGGTATTGAATTCTCCCACTATTACTGTGTGAGGTTCAATGTATGTTTTGAGCTTTAGTAAAGTTTCTTTTATGAATGCGGGTACCCTATCATTTGGTGCATAGCTGTTCAGAATTGAGACTACGAAGTGTCCTTCCCGTCTCTTTTGATTACACGTGATGGAAAGTTTATTTTATTGGATAATAGAATGGCGACTCTGGCTTGTTTCTTGGGACTGTTTGCTTGGGAACCTTTTTTCTAGCCCTTTACTCTGAGATACTGTCTGTCTTTGTTGCTGAGGTATGTTTCTTGCATGTGGCAAAATGATGGATCTTGTTTGCATATCCAGTCTGTCAGCCTGTGTCATTTTACTGGGGAATTGAGTCCATTGATCTTGAGAGATTTTAAAGACCAGTGATTGTTAGTTCTTGTTATTTTTGTTGATGGAGATGATATTATGTGTGTCGGATCTTCTTCGTTTGGGCTTGTTGTGAGATAAGTAATAACTTGTACTTTCTTAGGTGTAGTCGCCCTCCTTGTGCTGTAGTTTTGCTTCTAGTGCCCTCTATAGGGCTGGGTCTGTAGAAAGATACTGTTTAAATTCTTTTTTTTTTTAAACATGGAATGCCTCGGTTTCTCTGTCTATGGTGATTGAGAGGTTTGCTTGTTTTATATTGTAGTCTGGCATCTGAGGTCTCTTATGGTTGGTATGGCATCTGTCTAAGAAATACGGGGGGTGGGGGAAACAAAAACAAAAACTGGCTTTTAGCATCTCTCTTGAAGATCTAGTGTAATTCTCATAGGCTAGCCTTCATACATTACTTGGCCTTTTCTCTTACAGCTTTTAATATTCTGTCTTTGTTCTGTACATTTAGTGTTTTGATTGTTATATAGTGGGGAGTATTTTCTTTTCTGGTCCAATCTATTTAATGTTCTGTAGGCTTCTTGTATGTTTGTGGCCATTTCTTTCTTTATATTAGAGAAGTTTTTTTCTGTGATTTTGTTGAAGATGTTTTCTGGCCCTTTGAACGGGTAACCTTCAGCTTCTTCTATTCCTATTAGGTTTGATATTTTCATTTTGTCCCAAACTTCCTGGATGTTTTAGGTTAGGAACTTTTTACTCTTTGTATTTTCCCTGACCAGTGTGCTGATATCTTCTTCTATACTACCTTCCGCTCCAGAGATACTGTCTTCTGTCTCTTGTGTTCTGTTGAGATGCTTGCATCTGTAGTTCCTTCTCTCTCTCTCCTCGGCTTTTCGTCTGCAGGCTTGCCTCCATTTGTGATTTCCTTATTTTCAGGTCTTATATTTACTGTTCAATTCCTTCAAATCCTGCTTGATTCTAGTTTCCTGTATTTCCTTAAGGGATTTATTTGTGTCCTCTTTAGGGCTTCTACCTGTTTGCCTGTTTTTGTTTTTGTTTCCCCCACCTCCCGTATTTCTTTAAGGGAGTTATTTATATCCTCCTTAAATAAAAGCCTCTATCATCTTCATGAAATGGGATTCTAGGTAAGAATCTTGCTCTTTGGGTGTGCTAGGCTATCCAGGACTTGCTGTGGTAGGAGAACTGGGTTCTGATGGTACAAAATTACTTTGGCTTGGGTTGCTTATGTTATTGCACTTGCCTTTTGCCATTTGGCTTTGATGTTAACTGACCTGGTATCTTGGACTGGAGTAGGCCTCCTTGGAGGCACGTTGAGCTATGTGACCTGGGTTAGAGAAAGCATCCTAGGAGTTATGCAGTTTTGTCTCTGCTTAGGGCAGGCCTCTTGTGTCTATCCTCTTGTGTTCCTGGTTAGGGCAGGCCTCCTGAGAGAGAGGGTGACTTTGGGGTCTGGGTCAGGCATGTTGATCTATGCTACTGGTTATGGCAGACCTCCCAGGAGACAGGTAGGCTATTGGGGTGGAGTTGCGTGGGGAGGATCACAGATTTGCCATGGGTTCAGGTGGAGGGGCAGAATGGAAGGGGGATGATGCTTGGCCAGAGTGGGATAGATTCCACGACTGCTGGGCTCTGGGTCATTAGGGAGCTTCCCAGCTGGTGTGGGTATTAGGGCAGGTGTCTCACCTGTGTTCCTGGTTATGGCAGACCTCCTGAGAGATAGGTAGGCTGTGGGGTCCTCGGGGTAGGGGGTGCAGGCTGAGCAATCTGGTAGGGGTTCAAGTAGAGGTGCAGACTGGAAGGGGCGTTAATAGCTTTTTCTAATAGTTGATAGACACCGTTCAGTAGTTTAACTATATTTCAAGATGTATTTTGTGTGTTAGTTTCCTGGCAGATTGCTATTACCTGGTGAGAGCCATGTGAGGAAGAGAACAGCGTTTTCTGGCTCTTGGTTTGAGGGGACATAGTCCATTTTGCTGAGAAGGCATGGTGGCAGAAATGCTCTGTCATATCTCATCTACTGTCAGGGTGCAGATAGATAAGTGCTGATGACACTCTGCTTGCTTTCTCCCTCCCTCCCTCCCTCCCTTCCTTCCTTCCTAGCTTTTTGTTTTGTGTGTGTGTGTGTGTGTGTGTGTGTGTGTGTGTGTTTAGCCCATGACCCCAACATAGAAAGTGGTTAGTTAAATTTCTCTGTAAACATCTTCATGAACAGACTCAGAAGTATGTCCTTTAAATAACTCCAAATCCAGTCAAGTCAACAGGGAAAAAGGTCCATCACAATTATGTAATAGTAAAATTTTTAAACTACTTTGGCTGGCTTCTGGTGGGTCACGTGTGTGCTGCACCTGCTGCCCAAGAGCTCTCTGAATTCGCAAATGAGAAACAAACTCCACCCCCCACCCCAGCTAATTTTGATATGCCTCGACTAGCTCAGTGATTGGACATTTCTGATCCACTCCGCAGCTAGCATACATCCTCCTCTCCAATTTTTCTGAGTCAACTTGCTAAGGCGACATTTCATCTCTGTCACTCCTGACCCAGTCGTTGGAGTGGCACGTAGGGCCACTTTCCCAAATTCTCCTAAGGCTCGTTGTTTTCTTTCCTGCAGGCTTTTAGGTCTAATCCCTCTGCCTCCCAGTTGTGGTGATTCTCATCTTACTCTCCTTTTGTTCCTTGCCAGCACAATCTAAAAGTCCCACCTCTTTCACCCTGCCAAGCTATTGGCCTTTGACAACTTTATTTCCCAATCAGAGCCAACTTGGGGCAGGCTTCCTTTAGCGTCTGAATGCACAGATTCCCGTGTGAGTCTGGGAGTCAAATTAAGACAAAGCATTAGAATCAATCCCCAACATATGTAGAAGTTCATGTTGGCGGTGGATATAGTTCAGCACAGTGCTGCTGTGTTTTAGGTCACTGTGCTGACTGCTTGTAGTACCCATGCTCAAGCAGTCTGCTGTTAGGTTAAATAATAACAGATGCGAAGGACTGAAATGCAAACTATTGCACTATGGGAGCTGTAAGAACAGTGCCAGACTGTTGTGTCTTTCTGCACATATATGCTATGCACAGAAAGACCTGCAGGGTCTGTGCAGTGTAAGAGGTGTCATGTATCAACAATAAAGCCCAGGCTCTGCAATTGGCTAAATCATTTGAAAACATCTACTGTAGGAACTTCAGTGTTCTAATTTCTTTTAATTGACATGAAAAAGAAGTTTCAGGTCACCAGGAAAGCACAGATCAATTAGAAAGGATTAATTTTTGTCTTTACTCTTTTGAAAAAAGTATTCTTCTAGTCTGTAACCTCTGTTCAATCAGGGGCTTTCCCTGTTTTATGTCTCATTATATTATAATCATGTAGGTCGAGTCTGACATGAAGAGATTTTGCTAAATATATGCTAAGATAACAATAATCTTGCTGGATATAGAGTTTTAGGCTGGCAATGACCTAAAGGTAATCTTTTTTTTTTTTTTTTTTTTTTCTGTACAGACACCTTTTAGAATCTGTTATCAATTTGGATTTACGTTTTTAGGAAATCTTTATTTTTCCTTAGTCTTTAAGCTTTTCCTTTAAGAACTATCCTGGAAGGGATGGAGTTTTGTTTTGGGGTCAGAACTTAGGTTGCTTGTTTAGTTATACACCACTCTTCCTTGGTCTTTGTATTTAAACCTTACTTTTTTCTCCATGCTTTCTTATTTATTCTTTAATTTTTTTCACTTTTTCATCTCTGCCAAATCTCGATTGTATTTCATATCTTTGCCTCAATTTAATTAATCTGTCTAACTGTGTGTTTATATTGGGGCCTTTTTTTAATGTGCTGCTTAGTTCATTTAGCATTCCTTTGAATGACTTTTTTTAATTTAAAAAGATGATACATATCAGATATAATAAAACCTGGAAAAACATATCTAGTAAAATAATCACTTAACAAACAGTATATTTCTTATTTCTCTCTTTAATTCCAGCAGGGGCTGGAGTATAGTGCAAGCTGGCTTGAAGGTTATTGTGAATTCCAAGCTGGTCATGAATTCTTAATTCATCTGTATTAGGCACCCAAATGCTGTGGTTCTTGGCATACATCAACCTTAGCTGTATTACTTTTTCCATTGCTCATTGTTTATACATTTTTCAGTTCCTCATATGATGATTTTATGTGATTTTTTTGACTAGAACAAATAACATAATTCAGTCTTTACTTTTGAGTTATTGGTCAAATATATTTTTAAAATTATAGACAGTTGCAGTAGTTAAAATTGTAACTGATAATGCAGGTTTACTGTTTCAGACAGTATTAGTTTTAAAAGACAACAGTTTAAAACGTATCCAGTTATACAATTTCCATGGAAATTAAGACTTCGTTACATTTTGCTGTTGATACACTTACACTAATTGTGATTGTGTTCACATCATTTTCTCAACAAGAGAGACTTTGTATCTAAGCTGGGTCTAGGTCAATACCTGGTTTTCTCTACTACTTTCAGTGTCGGATGTTGGGAAGAACCTTTGTGTTCTGGCTCTGGGCTTTTCATACATTTCTTTCCCATTGCCTCTGCCCGTTATTGGACGTGGCAGCTTAGGACACCCCTCTATGTAAGTATGGCTTTTTAGCCTTCTCTTCTTTTATAACATGGTAAGTTGGAGCAGTCAGAGTGTTTGTGGAAAGTGCACTTTCATGGACCACTAGCAATCAGTTGTCTGTAACTGGAAGCAAATGGAAAGTAAATATGAATGCATTTTGATATTCTCAATGAAAATATGTCCTGAACTGAACTAGCTTGGTCCCAAAATGTCTGTGCTGTTCACAAAGAAGTGTAGTGTGACACATAAATCAAAATATAATGTTAGTGATTTAACATTTTGTGGTTAAAATACCATAGTTTTGCAAGATTTTGCGAAAACATATGACTTTAAGCAAATTACAAAGTTGTTTTCTTAAGACTTGGAAGTCTCTACTCTTTCTGCTTCCTCCATTCTGCCCACCATAGCGAAGGATGGCAAGCAGCCCCCTCTGTGGGACCTTGTCATCCACTATTCCTAGTCTCCAGTATCTGCATGACTTGCTGCTTCCTTCATCACACAGTTGTAAGGTCTGGGATCTCTGTTCCACATAGAGTAACAGCCTCTGCATGTGCACAACCCAGCACATGGGTTTTCTTTGTTTCCCCATGGAATTTGTCAACATTGGAGTTTTTGTTTTTACCTTCCTGTCTTATTGTTTTCCCATCATTTAAGTTTGATGTCAGGTTTGGACATGGCTATACTGTGACAGGAGATGCACCTTGCAAGTGCTGCTGTGAATGGATTTTGTAGATGAAGGTTTTGTTCATCACAAAGAATAATATAGGAGGGATTTATCCCAAAGCTTGCTATACTTGCCCTATGCTAGTGTGATATATTGATTAAAAGATGATGCATACTAAAAGCTGGCAGTCAGCTTAAACTGAACGTGAACTTTCTCCTTTGAACTTGGGAGAAGAAGGCCATGAAGATATGCCGTAAACATGCTACTGTTGGCCTAGAGACTGAAGTTTTACCTTCCTAAGTATTACTAAATTTTGTCTAAAGATTGGGGCAAAGGGGAAGAATGAGAAATATATTGAGCATCTGCAAATTAATTATTTTTATTAGCTAGTCCACAAAACCACAAAAATACGATGTGCTAGTGTGATATCATTCATGAGCGTGCTTGCACTATGCATTTGGGTCTAAATGCTGATTGCTGTGTTTGAAGTGGTCCTCCAGGCAATAGGTAAGGAGATGTGAACTCTGTGCCTGGGAAGGCTCTGTTGACATTTGCATTGAAGAAATGTTCTCCGTGAGCACCCATGTAGCTAATCTTAGTACTGACAAAATTTGTTCCAATAGGTTTCAGTTGCTAAAATACGAGTTTGTGTGGCTTTAATAATAAGCATTAAGTATAGGCTTACAGCAGTAGAATTAATATTTGTTTAATTCTCATATTATTTAGTATATACTTAAAAATACTGTTTTCTAGGTTTCCAAATTGACACTGGAATATTTGTCAAAGGTCAAGTTAATAAAAGGCATATTAAATTATAAAATAAATAATCAAGTATATTCTCTCACTTCTTCACGAAAAATAAAACGATGGAAAGTTTTTCTGATGCCAAAATCATTTCTCCCCATGGGTGCCAGGTGCTGAGATTCTGCTTTGCCACATTGTACTGTACAACACATGTTCTCCCTGAGCTATGCTTGCATGCACATGAGTTTTCTGTATTACATTGTTATGCCAGTGACTAAGGTTTCTAGTATTTCAAGATCATCATTTGCATCAGGTGTTTAAGAAATGTCAAGTCTTATTCTTAATTTTAGTTTAATTCTAAGAAAAATATTTCAGACATGAAAATACAAAGAAGTTTTACAGGACTCATAGAGGATATTTAGTGTCTGACATTCTTTTTCTTAGAACTAATCTAAACTGAAGAGTAAGACTTGACATCTCTTATAACACCTGGCTAGCATATGGCGATTTAGAGTGACTTCCAAAAGGAAACTTTGCTTTGCTTTATAATTTCATTTTATGCCATCAGTCATTTAATGGTGTGTGCATTTTAACGTTATAAAGATTCATATACATATGTGTGTGTGTGTGTGTGTGTGTGTGTGTGTGTGTGTGTGCAGACTCCTGTAGCACTTACTTTTCCATGTTAAGCATACAGCATCTTTGATTAAATCACTGTATTTAACGTTTTAAACATGAGGTTTATAAATGTTGACACAAGTTTTGTTGTAAGACCACTTCAGTACTTCAATTTAATTAAATTTAACAAATATTATCAGATGTACTGGGCACATGAAGATAAAAAAGAAATATAAGATAGATTCTGAAGTAGTTAAGAGAAACTTGATAGATGAGTCTCAAAAAAATAAGAATGTTAAATTTAAAAAGCTGTGATAAATATCTCAAATTGCTCCCCCAAATATTATCTCAAATTGTTCCCTCCAAGCTTTCCCTATTGTGCCATGTGCATCAAACATCCATCCAGTGGTTTACATCAGAAACTCAAGAATTTAACACTTTGCTTCCCTTTACAGTTCTATAGTCCTTACATCTCACTGTGTGGGGGCTGGGGATTGAACACAAGTCATAAGGCTTGGTGGTAATTCAATGCATAATTATGACCAGAGCTTAGGAGCTCAAGTACTCATGAAGAATTCTCTGTTGAATGAGTAAAGAATAAAGAAGGTAGGTATTTTTCGATCATGTTTTCTATTACGAGGATGAAGTGTTTTGGAATGTGGACAAACGTTACTTTGTATTCTAAGAGATCTCTGCTTCTGGTCTGTGCGGCTGCTTAGATAATTTCATCATTCTAGGGACTTTATGGTGGAGACTGAAATCCGAAGCGAGTAGAAAACCCATTCTGACTGCCTTGGCAGTTTATTATGGGGGCAGCTGGGCCTGCGGTGAAAGAAAAATGCACTTTTCCCCTGGGCGTGTATTGTCACATATAGTCTTTGTACATCTTTGCTTTCTCCTCGGAGTGGAAAGATGTTAAAAATGCATGTGAGATGAAAAAGATCTAATGTAAAGAAACTCATTAAATAAATGAATATTAAAAAAAGGTGATGTAAAGAAGAATTGTATATAGGCTATAAGTAAAAATTGCAAAGAAAAATAGTACATGAGGTCAGAAAGGAAAGACAAAAGCCTAAGACAAACCAAACCCTGCCCCCACCTGGCAAAAACCAAAACAAAACAGTGGAGAAACAGTTTCTGTTGACAGATTAAAGAGCATGTTCGGTTGGAATGTTTGTTGAATTACCCTTGTAGCACCATTAGGACATGGGCCTCCTAAGAGTTTAGGTCACTGGGCCCTTCCTTCAGCAGGAGGCTAGAGCCTTACTGAAGGAGTAGGCTCATGGAGTATGTTTGCTCCCTTTGCTGTCTGCCTGCCTGCCTGCCTGTCTGCCTGCCTGCCTGCCTGCCTGCCTACCTGCGCATCTGTCCTTCTGTCTGTCTACTCTTTCATCTGTCTGTCCTTTCTCGGATGTGGTATCTTCTGATCTGTTATGATGTATCCAGAAGGCCTTGCAAATGTCAGGTTTTTTTTTTTTTTTTTTTTTAATTTTTCAGACTATAATTTACTTATAACATTTTCCTTTCCTCTTTCTCCCTCTAAACTCTCACATGTACCCCTCCCTGCTCTTCTTCCAATACAGTCTCTCTCTCTCTGTTTTTCTTTTTGCACTATTTGTTGCGTTCATATATGCATGTGTGTGTATGTGTATATGTGAAAAGCATCTGATCAATCCATGTTCTGTTCCTTGTATGTTTTCAAGGCTGACCATTTGGCACTGGAAAACCAGTTGCTCTGCTCCTCCCCTGGGCAGAGCTCCTCCCCTGGGCAGAGCTCCTCCCCTGGGCAGAGCTCC
>JADRCD010222405.1:111593-116553 GCA_019843815.1 Montemys delectorum | reverse complement strand
GGCAGAGCTCCTCCCCTGGGCAGAGCTCCTCCCCTGGGCAGAGCTCCGCCCCTGGGCAGAGCTCCTCCCCTGGGCAGAGCTCCTCTTTAGTTCCCAGCCTTCCTGAGTGAGGCTTTTTCCACTTTTCTATACATTATGTGTGTAGCTTCTGACATTCCTAGGAGATACACTCTTGCAGCTCACTTCCTGATCTTATGGCTTTTATAGTCTTTCCAGTTCCTTTTCTTCAATGTTCTCCGAGCCTTAGGTGCAGAGTTTTTTGTAGAGAAATCTTTTGGGATGCTGTTCCACAACTCTTCATTTTGTGTGTGGTTTTCTGTAGTTGTCTCCATGTGTTGTAAAGCTTCCCAGCACCTAGACCATTGAGATAATAAATTCCTGTTCACTATACTTGACTAGTTTTGGGTTTTGTATCGTAACATAACAAAACACACCAAACAAGGGCTGTAGCTCCTCATCACTGTGGGTACCACTTGGTATCCTGGTCCTAGCTCTCTCTCAGAGCAGCAGGCTCAGAGACCTTTCTACTGGCTGCTGGACATGAATGTCTCACTTCTCTATTTCACATTTCCTGATACATTTGTCCACTGGACAAATGAGGTTCACTGCCACAGCTCATGAACTCTGTGACCTGGCCCTTGGGAGTGAGGGAAGAGTCCCTTTTTCTTTTTCCTGTTCTGTTGGATTTTGGGAAATAGTAGGAAGAGTTAAAAGGAAACTTAATAATTTATGGGTATAGTGAACACAGGTTTATAGGTGTGTGTAAAATTTATTAAAATATACTTTTAAATTTTTAAAAATTTAAAAAAATTTAAATATTTATTTATTTAATGTATGCGAGTACACTGTTGTCTTCATACACACACCAGAAGAGGGCATCTGATCCCATTACAGGTGGTTGTGAACCACCATGTGGTTGCTGGGAATTGAACTCAGGACCTCTGGAGGAGCAGTCAGTGATCTTAACCACCAAGCCATCTCTCGAGCATCAAAATATACTCTTAATTGTGGAGTTTATTCTTCTAACTGATCAATGATAGTAAAAATTCTTTTTTTTTCTTTTCTTTTCTTTTTCTTTTTTTTTTTTTTTTTCAGTTCTTGTAGTATCCTAAAGTTTTTCATGCTCTAGCAAAATATAACCAGCTTTTGGCATTATCAGCTTGGTTATTTAGTTATTTGGTCATTGTTACTATATTGTATGTCAGGTGGCTTTTAAATCCTCTGTGTTAATGCGATAAAGAAGCAAACCATGTTGGGATACATTTACAGGAATGAACAACAGAATAACCTTTCTGTCTCTTTTTAATCTCCTGACACCTCCTGCTTTTTGTTTGTCAGATTATTCAGTCTAGTTTTTGTGTGGAAGATGGCTATGCAAGCACTCAATTTTACATGGTAGGTTTGTAGCCTCATAGAACGACCTGCAGATTCACTGTTTCTTACTGAGAAAACATGGGCTTAATTAAGTTCATTTGCATTGGTCATTAATGACCTCCTTGAAATCTTGGAGCTGTGGAGGGAGGAAGTCTCTCAAGGAGAGCAGAGTTCTCTAGGATGTTCATTGGGATGGTGCAGTACATGTGAGAGGTTGCAGGAGGTTTCCCAACTCACATGACAGCAACCAGGGAAGACTGAAGCAGTTAGGAGTGTGGCTGGGCATCAAATGAATTCATATTTCAGTTCTAACTTAGTGTTTCTGAGTTACTGAGGTAATGAATCATTTCCTGGAGTAAGAAAAGAACAAAAAGTACATTTGCTTATTTACAGATAAACAAACTTTTAAAGGAGTATCTCTGTCTGTCTGTCTGTCTGTCTGTCTGTCTGTCTACCTACCTACCTACCTACCTACCTACCTATCTACCTGCCTACCTACCCACCCACCCACCCACCCACCTACCTACCTACCTACATCTATTTATCTTTTACTAAATCTGGATAAAACAAGTCATTGCTACTCAACACAAGTTTGGAAGGTATATAGACCAGCACTAGGAAATGATTCTCAGTAACAAGGACTAATGTTATGCTTGCTTCTTTATTTCCCTCTCCCTGCACTCTCTGAAGAATCCACAAAATGCTCTTGAAGGGTATGTGGTTTTTTTTTTTTTTGTAGGGGGGTCATTAAGAGAAAAAGTTCAGCTTTAAGACACTCAATACATGAGATTTTTTAAAATTTGTTTTTATTCTTTGGGATTTCTCTCCTACCTTTGTAATTTCATGTTAATGATCTGAATGGTTTGTGTTTGTTATTGAATTATACTTCATAGAAATAGGACCCAGTTTAATTATTGCATTATGACATGCTCTTCTCATATATTTTTGTGTTTAACATGTCTAAACAACTTTGTTAAATAGATCTGACAGGTTTTATTATTTTGTACATAGATAAAGAAAACTATATAGAGGGGTATATGCAGTATTTAAGTTTCAACTGGTCATGTATAAGGTGCTGAAAACTCATGTATTGATACTGGGGTTAGTGGTTCATATAGGCTGCTCTATTCTGTCTAAATATTCCTTAACACTTGAGACTTTTAAAAATATGTGAGAACAAGACATGATTCTTAAAACAGCCGCAGCATAGAACTTGATTGTTTCATTTATGGCCTTTAATTAAAGTTATATCTGGGGTTCTGGAGTGTAATAGCCGTATTTTAAAAAGTTTTGCACCAGTATACTAGCCTTAGGCAGTCTCATGGGACAGAAGCATGGTTTACCTCTGTGTATTAAACCATTTTATGCCACCACAGTCTAAAAGGTAGACACTGCTAACATATTTAGGGATTAAATTATTTCCATCATGTGATTAAAACAAATGGAAAAATAACTTAATTAATGTTCATGTGTTCAACTAGTAAATTCCTGAAAACAGGTTATTTTGTAGCTCTTAATAATATTCCTAGTGCTCTTATGATTTTTATTTATCTATTTTGATATAGCTGTAATTTAATACAATATCTAATGATTCAAATATTAAATACTTTATAAGTAGAAGAATGGCATGCGTGTGCCGTATTTATTCTGCTTTTTTTGGTGAGATACAGACTCTGTAATTTAATGCATCTTCTTTATTATCTTGAATATACAAATTATAATACTAAAGTCTCCCCTTGGAATGGTAAAAACACGAATGTATATCTTAAAACACGATATTATCTGTTTGATATTTTATAGGACTTATATAGGGATGATTCATAATATCATTTAGCTTATCATCATTTGCTAAATGACATGTGAGAAGAAGGATATGTTATTTTTTTTCCCTCACCAGTATTACCTTGTGGTATTTATTGGGATGCCTTAACAGACTTCCATGGAAACAGTAAGAATTCAAGATAACACTTAATTACATTACTTAATGGAAATGGGTTATTGCTTGTGGAATTATTTAGATGTATTTTGTAATACTTACCTTCTGTAGTTTCTGGTACTGGTACATTGTAATTAGTTTTATAAAGTTGTACAGTGAAGAAATTTAAGAAATATTGAGTTTAAAGTTTAGGTAGTAGTTCATTTAGAATGTCTCAAAGGCAAGCTATGTTTTAATCTCCAAAAGTGATTAACAAAGTAGAAGATTAAAAAAAAAAAACCCACTTCAATTTAATATGCCATTTGATAAAATGTCACTTTACACTGTAATGTCCATTATTTGCTAGAAAGTTATAGGATTCAAACAAGCATTCCTTTTCATGAAATTTGATCATGTATTTCTGAGGGACTGTTTATTTGAAGAAATATAGAAGAAACAAAGTAAATGTTTGCTAAGAAATAGATAAGAAAGTAGACGCTGGCTAAAAAATGTGCAGTGGCAACGTAAGCAGAGTCTTGTCTTAGGTTTGTATTAATCTTTCTTGGTAGATGATTAATAGGAGCAGTAATATCATAAAGATGTTTCTAATATCTGAAAAACGTAGCAGCAACCTGATACAGGCCAAGAGGCAGACCAGGAGGACAAGGGGAAGGTCTGTTAGTGTGGGCCTAGAGACCACAGTTCTCTTATCTCTTTCACACCTATTTGTTTCCATGTAACCTAATTACTTGCATCTAATTTGTTGCTCTGGGAATTTGGAGACCCTGCCAGTACTTCCCAGTGCTACTGGAATGTTTTATTTCTATGAAAGATGTCTAGCTCCCACCTCTTACTGGCTGTACAGTGATCTTGGTCAGATCATTTTACATGCTCATTTTCTAAATTGTTTGAAGTGTGTCATGATAGTGTCCCATGCAAAGAAACTTAAATAACACAGGCAAGTCTTAACAGCATGCAGGGCTGTGTCAGTCAACTGTTTGGTTTTGTTGTTGTATGATGGTCTCAGTTAAGTTTGTGAAGTCTTCAGTGCATGGATGATAGTGTCTGCATTTTTAGGGTAGGTATGTATTAGGAAAGTACATACCATGAAGGCATAAAACATCCTTAGACTGAGGCCAACATCCTTATATCTTAATATGATTTTGTGATACCTAAGGCATTGAACTAAATTTATGTCCTTGAGGCACATCTGTTTTAACTCTCCAGTTCACTCGTCTTTTTATTTGCATAGACACATAATATAATGATTAAAAAACAATTGGTGTTCTGTTTTTATGATTGTAGTAGTTTGAATGAAGTGAATATATGGTTATTGGTGTTATGTAAATTGTAAATGTCTTTCAAGGAGTTTAAAATGTTATATAACTGTAACTAAACCACTTCAAGATTTAACAGATAGATGCTTTTGATAATTGCATTTATTCTACTATGGAGGTAGAGTAGAGGAATTGAGAACTTTTTCTCATGACAAAGAAATGCATATTTTAATCCCTTAATTAAATTTTTCTTATGTTATTGATAAAGTATAAAAATCATAATTTTTTCAGACTATCTTGTGAATATAATTGAGGTTTCCTGCTTACAAAGCAAACATGGCCAACCAAGAATGATAGGCTAATCAAAGAAAATGATGTGAGACATGCTTAGTTA